>JAWPHD010002221.1:0-268284 GCA_037043455.1 Cyrtodaria siliqua
CATACTTTAACAGATTCAGCAAATACAATTGAAAATAAATAATCTATTTGATAATCGAACTACATATTGTCACCGCTTTCTAGACCGCGTTAAACATTTGAGCAAATTATGATAAAATAAATATTGTTTTATTAGCATTTAATTTCGGGTACTTATAAACGTCATCTATTGTATATTATAATATGCATTATAACCTTTGTTTAAAGACCGGATCTCAAAATCTTCAATAACCGTACGGTAGGCCATAAAGCAAATTAGGCACAGTAGGAGTGGCTTATCCACTGGTCAGTTTGTGCTATTTGTAAACATAAACACATGTGGTATGGTAGAGCAATAAACTTCAGTGTGTTGAAGTCTGTATATCAGAGATAAAGATGAAGAGATAATCATTCTAGGCAATTATCTATTACCTATCAATAATGGAATTATAAACTTGGGAGTGTGTGCCTATTTAACTCCAATAAAACAAATAATCACAACTTTTTTCCCACAAATAACTAAATTTTTATAGAATTTATTTTGTATACATTTATAAAGTGTTCACCAGGGTTTGTTCAGGCAATAAACTATTAATTAAGTTTCAAAAATAATTTTTAGTATCTGTTTTAATTTTTGTTAATATGTAAGCATTGTTTTGCATTGTTGAGGAACAAAAAAAACACTTGCAGTTTCAGAAGAGCAACTTGAGACAATTACCCATTAATTTAAAGGATAACCTCAATCTCAAATACATAATTTATGTAGCTCCTAGAACAAGAAACTGTGGATTAAAAACAGAAAAACGGCACTGGTGGAATGACAAACGCTTCTGGAGTTATGTATGACATAGAAGGGTTATATAATGAAAACGTGTGTTTTACAAATGGTCAGGCAATGGTTCCCAAATTTACCAAGTGTTCCCAATGGGTCATTTATGGGAATAATTGAGTCAGGACACATGCACATGCTATTTTACAATCTCGGTACACATAATATTTATGAAAAAATAATAACTTTCATAATATCTAATGTCATATCTCTGTAAGTTACTTCATAAGATGTCTCTAAACACTGTAGTATTTGTAGTAGTATTTTATTCCCGCCATATGTCAGCTGAATGAAAATCTCCAGCATCTCAACTCTAGTTGGCCGGTAGAGAGGTCATGACCTTTCATCGACTGTCAATCACCAGTGGGGAAAATTTGAATTTTACAACAGTTTTCAAAAAAATATTTTTGGGATATAACACTCACAAATGTCACACTGCTTTCAAATTCACAAGAAATATTCATCAATCATTAGGAACATTTATGCCAAGTTTCAACAAATTGTGTGGGGTAGGTCTATTAAAATTTTGAAAAAATCCCCACTGGTGCTTTGCTTGTAGACAGCTTAGAGTGTTCAGTGATAGTAGCCATTTTTCAGTGTACCCAGCTTTTATTGTGTGACCCCGTGTATATGTAACAAAACATATAAGATAATGTCAGTACACATGCGCTACTAAAGGATAAGACTATATAATTTAGAATTGCACTTTTAGGCCTGATATTGGTTTAAACATATTTTATTGCAACATTTACATTAGTTTGCAAAAGGGTTGGGCCACAAGTTCTACAACATTAGTTACGGCCCGTCCCTATACAATTTGTTTTTCAAAATAAATAGTATGGCAGTTTTACAATCATAAAACATTTTAAACGAAAAGTATAGGAAATTACTGAATTTAGCAGATATACGTAAAGAGAAAGGAAGCGGAGGAAGAGGACAGACAGTTAAAGACGTCTCTTAAGGTATCAAATGTGAACATAGTGAATTTCATCGAAAACGCCTGGTATCTTTAATATATTTTTGCACTGCTATAAAGACAAGCTCATTATTGCTTTCGTTCAGCTCTGTATTACCACCAGACACATAACGGGTGAAACGGTCGTGTCGAAATAAAGAGCGTACCCCTTTGTTCACTATATCGACAACACTTAAATAAGTAGTGTTCGACTCCTCTCTTTGATCTCCACAGTCACAACTTGATGGGCGCAAATGATTTAATTTAGACCGCTACATGCATTTCTTAAACGAGTATGAATGATTGAAAGATATCTTGAGCCAAATAAGTAGTATTTTGGAACAGTGGGATATTGGAACGTCCTAAGAAGAGAGCTTTTAAATGTGTTTAATGATAGTGATTCCTTAATATGTATGGGTAAATCATTCGAAAGGCTTAGCGATGATGGTATGAATGATTTTGAAAATAACTCCGTTCTCCTTATTGGAGTGACATAGTCATTCGAGTTTCTTAAATTATAATCGTTTACATCTCTGACGAAGGGCGGAAATAATTGAGCTATTGAATTTGGTGACTTACTGATTTTTGATTTATATACGGTGATACGTTTTTGAAAAACACGTCTGTCTGCTAATGAGAGCCAACCAATTTCAGCAGTTAACTAATTAATTGAAACGGACCTAGTTAATCCTGAAACAATTCTTGCAGCTTCATATTGAAGCTTTTCTAAAGATTTTTTTTCATAAACTGTACAGCCATCCCAAACAATAGAAGCATACTCTAATATCGGTCGCATATATGAAATATATATTTGGTTCATTGTTTTCTGTCAAATTTTCTATTTAAGGAATCTCATCAAACCTAAAATCTTTGATGCTGACGATAAACTATTATTATTGATGTGTTCATGCCATTTACCATCATTACTTAAAGTTAATCCCAAATGTTTGTGATGTTCTACAAATTCTAACTGCACATTATTGAAGAATAAATTTGGTTTTTGAACATTTTTCGATGCTGATATGAATAATATTTCAGTTTTGTTTGGATTAAACGTAACTAACCATGTTTTAGCCCATTCTGACATTATGTGTAAATCATGATTTAAAATACCTGCCATATCATCTATGTTTGATATCGAAACTGAAAGCGAGCTGTCGTCAGCGAATAGTCTAGTTATACTTAGCATATTATCAGTTATGTCATTTATATATATTAAAAAGAAAAGAGGCCCAAGAACAGATCCTTGAGGCACACCGGCTAAAGTTAATTTCGAATCTGATTTAGCAGTATTTATAAGAACTCTTTGAGATCGATTAGAAAGAAAATCTGCGATCCATGGCAACAGTTTGCCATCTATACTATGTTGTTTGAGTTTAAATAGTAGTACTTTTCTCCAAACGCGATTAAATGCTTTGGAAATATCGGCAAAGACTATAAACATGAGTTGTTTCGCATCGATTGTTTGACAAATATGATGGTAAATATCTAGGAGTTGATAAACTGTAGAATGACCTGGTCGAAATTCGAATTGATTCGCAAAGAGTAAATCATTGACAAAATAAAAAAATAAAAATATGTATAAACATTATTCGATCAGTAATCTTTCCTACATAACTAAGTAAAGAAATTGGTCTGTAATTACTGGGCGAGTTTGAATCGCCTGCTTTGAACATTTGTATAACAGTAGAAATTTTCCATAAATCGAGATATATGCCTTCATTTAAAGAACGGCTAAACAGTATAGACAATGGTTTTGATATAGTAAAAACGGTTTCCTTAAGCATTCTATGACTTATTTTATCCTCTCCACTAGCTTTGTTTACTACCAAAATATTAATGATATCAATTATTTCTGATTCTTGAATTATAATCGCATCTAGTTTTTAATTAGTTAACAAGGTTAGGCCTGATATTGGACCCCAATCTGAAATCGTTTGCCTTATTTGGCAGTGGATTATAATGCAATCTCGGCATTTATTGTACGTAAAATATCTGACATCATAAAACGCCATTGAGAAAACCCTATATGACGGTATCAGAGGCTCGCAATTGCTTTCCTTAAATTACGCCTTAAAGTAGCTATCCCGCCAACAACAGCCACATTTTACAACATATGATGACATATATACACCGTAATCAAACCTACTGACGACGAGGTATAGATATGTAACTTACATATTTTGAGACTACAAACTCTATATGCAGAATATAAACGGCTTTAACCAGCCAGACCCAACCACAGAATTAAGAGTTACCATCTCATAATCCATTTAATGCATGTTCAGTCACTGATATTTTAAGAACACGTGAACAATTATATACTTTTAATCGGCACATATACATTATTATATGACCTGAACACCTGGACAGGGTTTTGATAAACGGCTTTGTTGTGTAACTTTGTCGCTATTTGGCGGATTAGTTCTGGTTTATTGATAACTGGGAACAGATATGAAACTGATGTTTCTTTGTGATGAAAATGGCTATACCACTGTTGTATATTATAAAGTGTGTTTCAATAACATAGTAAAACAAAATAATAGCAACATATTTTATTGCGGTGACTCAAGTATTATATTTGTTGAGAACATGATATATTGGACCAAACAAATTCATATGCGGGTCGACAATCCATGTAGATTTAGGACTGTCGTAAAATATGAAGTCTTTAAAAGTCACTCGTCTTTTGAAAGAAATCTCAACAATATTGACTCGTTCAAACATTCGTCTTGATAAATACGTTCAAAATGGTTGAACATTTACTAGAATCTCATTCGAACTGATAGAGACATGTTGCTCAGCAGTCATCGGCAAGTGAAACATCGAGCAATCTATATCTCCGGCCGCTACTCGTAATCGGGGTGACGAAACCTCGTGACTTTTTTGTATCGGTTTCACGGCAAACGATGTAAACACAGAGGTCGATTTAGGTAGTGTTTTTCTTCATAACTTCCTTAATAATTAGCGATATTTGTTCAAATAACGCGCACACACCTTTACGATGTGAACTCTTTCCTCTGCCGCAAAAAGCAATTTGATGCATTCTGATATTTTTGGGATTAGCCCTCCCAACATGTACACGGTCATATACTTATGTCGTTTCCAAGACTTTTGGAGAAAGTACTAGATAAATCAAATTACCTTTTGCGTCGGAGAAAAGAGCTCACTTTGTAGAGGTATGTGCACTTCAGTTGAATAAAATTCAATAAACATTAAAAACATTATGAAGGAACGATTACCTGAATCGAGCGTTTTGTTTACACTTTTTCAAGTTTGCCGTGAAAACGATCAAAAAGTCACGTGGTTTCGCCACCCTGTAATTGTGGATCGATTGCGTTGAGAATGTCATTATACACTTACGAAAAAGTTAGGAAGTAATAATATCAATAAGAACAGAACAGAACAGAACATACTTTTATTGACTTGTACGTTAAGTACATCATCATAATATATATACAACAATTACAAAATACATAATTAAATCATGTGTAACATACAAAGTATATGATTTATATCAACTCTAAAGAGGATGATCTATAAAGTGTTCACACATGCGTTATAGATATTCTATGTGACATCGCACATTTGAGATATAAAGCCAATTTTAAAAGAATCATTTTGTTTTCAGTTTGCAATAATTCGATGAATTTAAACATACTTGGTCTATTACAATAATATTGAGCTATGTATTTCCTCCTTATATCGGAGTAACATGGGCATTTTAGAATGAAATGAAACTCATCTTCAATATCTTGAGTATTACAATATTAACAAAAACGTTCATTTCTTTCAATCCTATTGATACCATACCGACCTGCTTGAATTCTTAGAGAATGTGACGATAACCTTATTCTACTTACTAAACTTCTTAAATCTTATGGCAATACATCTAAATATATTTCATAATAAAAATGATTTTTCACATTGTTATACAAATCTAAGACACCAGAATTTTGTTTGTTTATCTGCATACCACTTTTGCAAAAAACAATCGATTATTCTTTGTTTGAATACTAATACAAATGACCTACAAACAACTGTATCAGGGTTATCCCATACCCAATTGAAACCATATTCATACAGTAACGTTTTAACATTAGATAACCAGTTCTTTTTGCCATTAACACACTCGTCATAGGCCATACTATAAACAAGTTTCAATATAATATTATCAGTATTTAACAACTTAAACCAATACTTAACAATTTTAACATATCGTGAAATATACAAAGGATAACGTCCTAATTCACCGTAAACAGCAGCTGTACAAGTACTTACTTTAACATTTAATATTTTCTTACACAATTTTAAGTGTATTCTTTCAATTTCTTTAGACTTACTAAGGCCCATATTTCCGATGCATAACCCAAGACTGAGCCAACAAATGCATCAAAAAGTTGACAAAGTAATTTAGGTTTAAGTTTATATTTACGACAATTTACTAATAAAACATTAAGGGCTTTCAAAGCTTTACCAACTAATTGTTCTTGGTTAAGTGAAAAATTACCAGTATAATTAAACACGGTACCCAAATAATTAAAATCATCAGCTACTTCTAATTTACTGTTATTATAAGTGAATTCCTCATTTGGTAATAGTCTACCTCTTTTCCTAAAAAACATAACTTTAGTTTTAAGCGTATTCACTTCAAGACTCCATTTTTTACAATAACAATTTATCAAATCGAGGCTACTCTGTATTTCTTCTGGTGAATTTCCAAGGATAACCATATCATCAGCCAAAAGTAGTAACATTGAAACAATATCACCTATCTTTAAACCAAAATTTATATCTTGTTGCATAAACAACTCTAAGTCTTCAAGAAATAGAGAAAATAAGATTGGAGAGATTACCTCCCCTTGATGTAAACCTACAGCATATTCGAAGAATTCAGAATAAGTTTGACAAGACCTGACACAAGACTTTATCTTTAAATACATATCTCTTATTATTCTGCACATTTACCTTGAATTCCCTGATTATATATTTTTAACCAGAAAGAATTTGTTTTACTTTTATCTAAAATGTTTGGCATAATATGGCCATGGCTGTGTTAATACATGCTTTATAATAGTAATACTTATAGACATTATTTGTAATTTTATTACTTTCCAATTAAGCAAACTGTTAAATACAGGTGATTATGTTGATACGTCAATGGGCGCAAAACATATCTCTCTAGCAAATGCCAAAAAGGTTCCCGAGTGAAGTAGTTACTATGAAAATGAGGAGACCTTCCGCCACGCGTGCTAGCTACATCCTGACAGAGACATGAAATCTAAATCACAGCCATGGCCAATTTTAACCCATAATGGAGAAGCATTGGACATTGTTGTAGCAAAACAATTAAGAGCCCCAGATAATGTGTTTAACATGTCATAGCCCAATTGTGATAAGTGTGTATCATCATTTTCGGCGAACATAACGCGTGTTTCGATAATCTCTGGATATTTATATATGCCCCTCCGTTTTTAATGAGATATGTACTTGTTTGAAATAACGTTTGAGTTAATATATCGCCAAGATAAGCGTGGTAGTATCTGAGACCAGACCAAGAATGTGTTGGGCATAAGCTGAATTAAACTGTTAAGCAGCTTTTTCATATCCCACATTATCTCTACACTAGGTTTTGTTGTCATTACCACCGCAATGTAAAATTAAAATGTTGGTTGGTGTTTAATTAATCTGTAATTAAGTCTTGATGTTTTCCTTCAAATCTGCAATCCTCATGCCTGCTTTAAACTCCCATAGGATACTCCCGTTAATATCACGGAGACCCAAGTGAACCCCGTCTGGGCGATGAACAGCACGCTGGAATGCATCCCTTATAATTGATGATCTCATCATCCAGACTTTGAGCTTGGAGTGTGGACCTAAAACGACTTGAGTACAGTTAGAACGTGTACCCGTCTTGTACATGAATGTTATTTAATTGGAAACAATTGAGACCATAAATCGTTTATTATCATTTAAAATAAGATGGAAAGTGTTTCTCTAGTTCCATCGGTATGTAATAGCTGTACATTGTCCAATATGACTCATATACATACACTTTGCATAACATTATCATTATATCATTGTCACATTTTGCACATGGGGCCGGTAACGGATCTCTAGTGCTGTGTAAAAATGTGCTTGGTCTAAAGTCGGATCGCCGGGTCGATTCATTAAACCAATTGGCTGATCCTCTTTTTTCCCACTTTTCTTTTCCTCACTTCCTTTTCATTATCATTATCATTATAACATTATCATTATATCGTTATCACACTTTGCACTAGGGGCCGGTAACGGATCTCTAGTGCTGTGTTATCATTTTTTTTTTATCTCTCTCTTCCTTTTTTTATTATCATTATCATTATATCATTACCACACTTAATTTGCACTAGAGGCATATATAACCTTCAGCAGGGGCAACATTTGATATATCCTTTTTTGTTTTAGTTAAGTGTATACACAACAAGCAACGGTAACTTAACGAATGTATGATTTGTAAGAATTGGATCGCCAACGGCCTCGATATTTAATATTGTCAATTGAATCGCCTTTTTTAAACATATAAGTGGCCCCGCCAATTCTGAATGAGTGGGACTTAAGCTTTGGTTGCTAAAACCTGCCAATCGGAGAGACTTCTTTAAAACAGCATTACATTGCAATGTTAAGTGGGCTTCCATCAAAGTGACAAAAAAAAGACCCACGAATTTTTGTTTCATAAACAATTGCAAATGGTCGTAACAAAATTGGTTTCCCCCTGATATTGGAAAATCTAAATGTCTAATGAAGTATCTGCATGCCTCTGATCAGTTTGTGATGCTTTAAAGTAAAGTCTAATGGTCTCCGTGCCTAATATTACATCGTCAACACTTAAGACGGGTCTTTTAGCATTCTTATTGGGTAATGCAAAAGAAATATAAAAAGATCGGACAGGGAAAGTAGCATTCAAGGAGAACAGTCAACCACAAAACACAGAAACAAACATGGAAACAGACAAACAAGAAGGCAAAAGTAATAATAAAAGTAAACGACATCACAAACACAAAAGGGTTGACAATAGGGCTACCGCCTTGGAACGGTCAGTGGCAAAGTAGGCCACTGGGGGTTTAAACCGGTTCTAGGGTGCACCAAACCTCACACTTACCCTACTGTCATCCCATTAAAACAGGACAGTGTAAAGAAATAAATCCCCGCCATGATCTAATCTCTAACCAACAAGGCAGCATCAATAGGCAATATAAGTAAAACACAAATATGCTCGTGTAAATATAATACAAAAAAACAAGAGCCTAGAAAGCCACAATGAAGGTACTCAGTGACTTGGCAGAAGCCAGAGCAGTAAGAGAATACACCATTAAGGGCACGACAAGAAAGATCATGGACAAACATCAAACGCCACCGTCCCAATAGGCTTTAGGTAGGCGTCATCATAGGGTCCACAGACTCACCTACTCTCAATATTGCTACATAAGCAAGCGAAAACGCTGCTGCAAACAACATACTTCATACTGAGACCTGCAAACTAGATCTCAGTTGCTAAAACTGAATGAGTGATGGGTTGCCTATTATCATTGCTTTTCCTGCACCTACGCAATCCTTGAAGCATGCTTTTGACCATGAACTGCTTAGTATGATCTGGAAAATCATTTAATTTTTGACATAGCTGATTGCAGAAATGTGACAGCTGACTGTGGAATGAGAATACTGCCTCAATGACACGAATGCGATATACTCTGTTATGATTTTCAATGGAGGAGGCCAGGAAAGGGTTAACTTCACATTCTTACGAAAGCTATCAAACGAGTTGATACCAGCTTGGTAATTCTTGCGTGTATTTTCCGACAAAGAGGCCTGGATGAGACAATCTATTTCTTGCTGAATAGTTTGTGAAACACTTCTGGAACTTTGCATGGGCATTTGGAAGCGAAGCCCGGTAATAGATGTCCCACTTTCTGCCACTGAAATCGACTGATAGCATCACATATCACGTTGTCATGCCCCATTATATGTTTAGCTTTAATCTGAATGTTATTGAACAGAAGTGTAAGAATCAAGTACCGCACTAAAGACATAATCCTTTTATTTTTGAGGATTTCTTGTTGATTACCTCTACAAGGGCCATATTATCGGATCTGATAACTATTTTTCTTTTGACCATTTGCTCGTACATATGGAGAAGGCCAGTATAATAGGGACAAACTCCAGGCAAGTAATATCTTTGAATACCTCTTGATAGCAAGATGTAGGCCATTTGAAAAGGACCATGAACCTTTGTAATCTGCTCCACAACCTAGAGCTTTATTCCCTGCCGAATCTGTATATGGTTCTAGAGATTCATCCATAACCCAATCTTTGTCGTTAAAAATATTAACCCCATTGTAACCTTCGAGGAATGTTAACCAAACATTGGCATCCTCCCCATACCTTCTTTGACCCTTATGAAATGATGTGGTTTATTAGCACGAGTCATGGCATCATAAATTCTGGGATTAAGTGCCCTATCGGTCGGAATTGCTTCAGCGATAAAATTCAAGAGTCCAACAATATATTGCAGCTCTTTTAGCCGTGTGTTTTTGCCGCTGATAAGTAACTTTAACATTTGAGATGCTTTATTAATTTTTTCCATAGGTACTCTTACCTCTTTTCTTTTTGAATCTACTTCTAAACCCAGATAGGTAATGCATGTAACAGGTCCAACACACTTATCCACACTTAAAGGCACGCCAAGCCTCCTACACATGAGGTCAAATTTGCGTAGGAGGATAAAGCAACCTTCGTATGTTTTTTCAGCCATGAAAAAATCATCAAGCATATGGTCGAAATTATTAGATCCGGACTCCTTGCAAATCAACCATTGTAAAAAGGTTGAGAACTTCTCAAATATAAAACATGACCATGAAGCTCTCATTGGTAACATTTTTTTAATCCAATAACCTGCCTCCGTTTTAATACCAAGAGCTTCAAGTCGACTGGCCAGATAGGGCAAAGGTATAACGCTGAGGAAATATCAGATTTGGGCATGAATGCAGTATCGCACAAGCCTTGGATTATTCGGACGGCATTATCAAACTGTGAATATTGCACATGACTGTATTCCGGGTTAATGAAATCATCTACACTGTTGCCTACTGGGTATGACAAGTGAGTGATTAATCTTCACCCGCCAGTGTTCTTTGGCACTAGGCCTACATGATTATTTCTACGATTTGATAGTGGGGTAACAGGGAAGGGACCCATAATTCTACCTCGTAGCATATCTGTATATAGTATTTCATCCAATTCTTGGTGATATTTTCAGGCAGAAACTAAATCGTTAGAAAAAATAGATGTACGAGGAGCACAATATTGCAGATTGAACCCGTCAAGTAGAAATTGAGAGACTGTTTTCGAGATTTACGAGGTCAATGGGAGTTTTACCTAGCTCCCATAAAACCTGCCTGCGTCCATTGCATATATGGAGCACTGGGTGTTGGTCTTTGTTGTCCAGGTCTGAAAGGAACAGGTGACCTTATTGGTCTAACTTAATTTCTCGGTGACGGGAAGCGAAATATGGCGAAGACGGATAATTAGTGGCATTGGTAGTACCGTTATGGCAGTACATCGCAGAATGTGTTCCTTGGCATTACATGCACATATGATGAAATGGACATGATGTGTTGTTGCAAAACCCCTTATTGTTGAACGTGAAACACTTATTTGAAGGGGCATTGTTTGTCGGCTGGGTGGGTATTGGTTGCATAGAAAGTATCCATAATTCTGGATCAATCTCCTCCCATTTCAGACTGGATGTAATGGATTTTTTGAGGCGAAATTGCCTGTCATTTGACGCCCAGCCCGTGTTACGCGATGCCGCCAATCGTATGTTACTGAAATATTGCAGCATGTGTTGTGTTTCGTTAACATGGACCATTAGGGTTATGCTCATAAATATGACGAATGCATCCGACCAACATTCGATTTTTTTCCATTTCTCTACTTGAAGAATCTTTTTGTCAAATAATTAGCTCTCCATTAACAATTTGAGTTTTTTGTCTGTTTACATTTGTAGGTTTGGGTAATAATGTGTGTGACTCAATAAATTGGTTGCCCCACATGTTTTCCTCTAAGGCCAGTGGGACATGGGCCGTGATCATGTTATGTGAACACGTATTTACAGTATGAATGTGGTCACCTGATTTATTCCCGGCCTGAGTCCCGCTTTCTTCGGGTTTAACTGGGGGCCTCTTCTTCGGGTTGTAACTGTGGCGTTCTGGTTCCGGTTGCCACTGGCCTGGGAGGAACTTGATCAGCCGTTCGGTCCGTACCATCACCCGTACCATCCGACGTCGTTCCGTCGGTTCCCCCATGAATAGCCATGTCTCATGCGAGGTACCCTTTTAATCTTTGGCATTTTTCTCACAACATGTAATGAAATTACTTGTATTAAAATCTATATTCTTTAATATTGATTATATAACAAAACATGTAGCCCAGTTTAATTTTATCAGTGTTATGTGGACTACTGGTCTGTTGAGAAAGAGTACACTGTATAATCAATTTTTGTTTTTATATGTAAAATTAATTCGCGAACATTTATTATTATGACCGCACCCCATGTTGGAATGCAGTGTGATGTTATCAAGCCCAATTCAGAGGATTGCAACGTACTTTCACGCGGATTATGTACATGATGTATTCATACCGCTAAAATAAATATTCATAAACTAAATTATTTCATTTGATTTATCTTATATCGAGTTTAAATGACCTGATAAACATATTTTTGAGAGCAAAATAATTAGCCTGGACGTCCAGTGATCTCCCTTGAGTATATACTGAACATGCTCACACGAGTCGCCTCCCTTATAATGAATATAATGAGGACCTGGAAGGGTATTTCATCTTTTCCCAAGTGCATACAGGTTTTAATTTTTATGCGATTAACTTGTAGTGTTTAAATGTACTATTTGTTTAAATATGAATCAATGTGTTTACGTTTCTGTTCTACTTTGCATCACTGAATAAACAATACAACGGGTCATATATTTCATTTGATACTTACTACGTATTTATACATTCATCTGCGTCTTACTCCAGTACGCTTCATATATTTTTCACAAGACCTTATGAAGTTTAAATACTGTAATTAAACAATAAAACGTTCATTTTTAAATTGTGCCGGTAATTTGGAGTATTCGAGAATTGCCTTTATTGTTTAATTTTAAAATTTCATTTGTTCATGAAACTTATTCGGAAGCCGTATTCATCGAAAGTTAGATACAAATGTTATATTTCAAACATCGATTTCCGGCTTATACCTTTAGGATATTCGTCGCACGGAAACTACTTCATCACCGTGCAGGAAAATGAGTAAGGCGTCTCCTGCTGCCAGAATGTCCTCATTTTGTTGAAAAAATGACAAAGTCCGAGAAGGGTTGTAATGCCCAGCCATGTGGCAGCATCCGTCAATCATTCATATTCATTATAATTAGTATCATATAATGTAAAGCGTGAACAGCTTTAGGTAAATAATAAATGACCAATGCTTGTATTCAAATGACACATATTATGTATTATAACCCGAACGAAATATAATGACCCACATTTAGAATTAGTGTATGCTGGTGCTTGTATGTCACAGTTAAACTAACTTTTAAATATTTGTTATAAATAGTAATATATAAATGGCATTAATCGAATGCCAAATGTTCTACAGAAACATAACACCTTTTGCTATTCTCCCATTATTTATTATGTAGGTAGCATGGGAAAGGAATTCATCTTCGGAATACTGGATATGCTATTTAATAGCTTTAGAGGAACGTTAACCCTTGATATTGTATCAGAGAGCAATGGAGTAGTATCAGTGGAAATACCGTATTTGAATATCAACACATCCTACAACGTGTCGCCTGGCAACAATCTGTCTATTCCTATCGATACCAGTATACAGGAAGACGGAACATTCCAAGGTCGCAGGGGTATACGGATTGCATCGGATACAGATATCTCGGTTCTTGTTACTAATTATTATGGATCATCCTCGACAGAATCGTTTCTTATATACCCTGTACATACCTTGGGTCAACGTTATATTATATCGTCATACAAATCATTTGATTATACAGACTACGGAAGTAGGGTGATGGTGGTAGGTGTGTCTGATTCAACTATAGCAACACTTCATTACGGACAAAACACAACTATCAGACTGGATCGAATGGAAGTGTATCAGTTACAACTTCCACATCCACAAGATCTGACTGGTTCTATCATAGAATCTAATAAACCAGTTACTGTAATAGCTGGCTCAGCGTACTCATACATTCCATATTTATTTGGTAATGGAGATTTTATTAACTCTCAGATGTTTCCAGTCAATACATGGCAACACACATATATCGTACCTCCAATACGACCTAAATCGTTCATGCTGCGAGTTTTGTCAGAAGCATCATCTGTCAATGTGACTTTTACAAACCAAACACATACTTTTACTGAAAGTATACATACAGCTAGTAAGAAAGATTACTTATTTGGTGACGATGCTCTGATGGTAACTGCTGATGCTCCAGTAAGCGTGGCCCAATATGCAGTTGGCGATAATTACGATCATGTGGACGGTGATCCGTTTATGACGATGGTACCGGGAATTTCGCAATTCGTCAGTAAATATACGTTCGTAGTGCCACAACCAGCTGATGGGTTTACACACCACTTGGCAGTGATTTTACCAACATCTAAGACTGACGGACTTCGCCTTGATGGTTCGTCATTTCAGAGCACGATCATACAGGTACCAACCCCATTTAACAACTACACAGTTCTCACCACACGAGTTACCTCCGGCTACCATACCATGACACATCAGGATACGTCAGTAACATTCGGCGTGCTGGTCTATGGATTTAAACCTCAATTTGGCTATGGATTTTATGCTGGTTTAAACTTAGATGGTAAGTCAATTAATATCCTATAAACAATCTATTAAAACGATGTTTTCGCAGGGTATGTAAAAGAGGTCCGTCCATTAGTCATGCATTTTAGCTTATAGTACATACCAAATCATTCAAATTATTATTGTTCAAGGTGTTGCACGTTTTAAGATAAACGTTTCTACAAATGAGATGTGTCTTTAGATAGAAACCGAAACCGCTCAAAGGTTCTTAATGACACTTGTAATTTGTAAACATATTACCTTAAACTGTTTGGCTTCTCCGTGGCCGAATGGTTAACGACGTTGCGTTGTAAACCTTCGTCTCTCACCACTGCGGGCTCGAATCCCACTGGGAGCTGGACTTGTAAGTGAGAAAGTGTCGATTCTTACGGATGGTGGGAGGTGTACAGTACTGGTTCTACCCAGGAAAAGTGGAAAATTGGGTGGTTTGTCTCCACCACAAAAAATCGACCGTGATATATTACCTTGCATGTGTTGGCAATGACGTAAACCACCATACAAACAAATAAAACCTTTACTGTTAGTTTGATGTCTTTTGATGAGACTCACTTAAGATATTAATATGTATGCCGTTTCACTGGTTAATCGATAATGCATTTGTCGAAATATTCATTTCTGGAGCATAATTTCAGTACCTTTTCAAAGTATAGTTATCGTTTTAGTCAATATTGTATGTATGTTGATCAATTGTAGCCTGTTGGTGGAATTTACTACTTAATAATATAATGTTGTTGTTTTTTTCAATCTGATATATTTTAGTTTCTAGAGATATTCTTCTGAAACTTGTCTCATACATCAATATGTTTGCCTCTTAGGTGAATATTATATTTGATTTGTGTAATACTGTAAGCGCCTTTCTTTCCTTAGAAAAACACAAAAGATGGCAATGCATATCGATAAAGATGTTTTCTTTTTAATGTTAACAAACACAAATGTAGTCATCCAATGTGAAACAATGATTTATTCTGACATTAGTGAACATTTGTTAACATAAACTCATCATTAAAAATGCACATTACAGCAGAGTTAAAACATGAATACGGATATAGCCAGTAATATATATTATATAAGGTAGTCCCGCTATGCATGTGTATGTCGACATATACACTCTGTCAGGTAATGATTCATGGAGTCGATAAACAGCCTAATATTGTGTTTAATCGAATAGGCCATTTGTTGTTGAAATGTTAAAACATCTTATATGAACCATGCATATATTGGCTAATGTAACGTTATATTTTATCGCTATATGTATTTTACTTCACCGCCTGGTATAAGGACCATGTGACAAACCAGTTACCACTACACCCACACCGGGTCAACAAACAGCAACTGTGATGACTACGCCAACTACATCCACATCGGGTCAACAAACAGCAACTGTGATGACTACGCCAACTACATCCACACCGGGTCAACAAACAGCAGCTGTGATGACTTCGCCAACTACATCCACACCGGGTCAACAAACAGCAACTGTGATGACTACGCCCTCTATACAAATAGGTAGTATTTTGAAATAATAAAAAGCGCTGCAGGTCTAACTTACATATTTTTATTTTTTTTGTTAAGACACATTTTATATCATAGAAATGTGTGCATAGCCAGTAATAAGTATCTTATTAATTTTACTAATCGCATTCTACTGGTTCATGTTAGTTGACATACACATAATAAACATGCATGTTTTATCAATCGGTAATGTATCATTATCACCGTAAACCTTTTAGGAAATAAACTCCAAAATCATCAGTGTTTATGGATATCAAGATTTTACCGGCGAGACGTTATTATGCACGTTATTACAAAAAGACTACATTTCGGGATATTTTACAACAAAACCTTTCTTCCAACTAAACCCTTCCTCCTCCATTTTAATGTATTTTTAGCGTTTTCACAATGTTCCAATCTGGGGGAAAGTTGTATGCCCGGGCCTGCAGTGCCTATACGCAGCTACGCATCAAGTATAAAAATAGCACTTCGATATATTAATGCGATATCATTTTGACTTTAAACCTTCTTGCATATAATAAGCTGATAATACGCTTAATTGCTTATATAATGAACAAACTTCATTAAAATGTATGTACACGTTTACGATTTACTGTGCATTTCGTATTCTATTATGTACACAGTTTATTATGATGATGATTACAATCTGAACCTGAGATAGATCTTTGTATATTTATGGAGTTAAAGTTTAAAGGGACACATGGCAATCTTGAATTTTATTCAAACATTAAAATTTGCTCCTCAGTTTACTTATCCTGCGTCATTTTGACTTTAAAACTGCTTGCATATAATTAAATAAAAAATTGAGATTTCAACTTTCTTCACTATTTTACCAAATTTTTAAATATATTACTGGTGCAATATTATAAAAAGTTAGTAATATGCAAAAATAATTTGCTTTGAACTATTCAAACAATTAATATTAATGATTGAACAAATGCAAGTTAAGAGGAAAACTAACGGGACGCCGTGAGTTTTTAAAAAATCAAGATTGCCGTGTGTCCCTTTAAAACAAGCGCTAGCGAGACTCGACTTTCCGAAATAGTTGTTGATTAAATTGAATTGTTGTTTACCTGATCATAAACACATTATTTAGGGTGATTAGTATATTATGGTGTAAATAGTTCCGAAATAAAATTCGTTTGTCTTGATTTCACAAATCTAAGTCGTTTATTAAATCTCCCAGTAGTGTGTTAAGATCGCATCTTCGTCATGTTTTCCTTATGTTTTATGCCACTGTAATCGATGATTTCACTTAATAGATGATATTAAAATACATATCGTATAGCTTGCATGACAAACATGCTCAGATAAAGGACCATTTGTTTGCTTGGAGATATCACATACATCTGTATTTGGGAGAATAGGTCAATATTTGAAATTAGCCAGAATAGATGTGAATATCTGAGAATTCCCGTCGATTTATTTGAAGGTAACGGGCAATTATGCTATTCATGTGAAGAAATGACCCACCTGAAGTTCTGTGATACAGTAAAACAATGTCTGGAAAACGAGGTGAGATGTATTATTGTATTATTGTCTGTTAGTATCATTATTATTATTACACGACGAAGACTACTCAGTTTCATCTTTTCATCTTTTCATCTTTTCATATATATATATATATATATATATATTCTCTCTTTTTTATTATATTTACTGAATTCACAGTATCCCCAAGATCCGGCACCTTTCATTGTCACTGTCTCAATATAGCTGTGTGTGGTTGAACGCTTAAATGTGGCCCACTCATATGAGCTATACTTGTATGTATGTATGCGTCTATATGTTAATTGTGCCTCCAGACGAGCGTGTTATGATGTAGAGATACAGTTCATCAACGTGTGTTGCAGCTACCTTTTTTAGGAGTGAATTCATACGCTTGATTTCTGTGTATCTCGCCATAGCTAGGCGCCCTGCCGTAGTTCGTCAGAAGGTTGTCTGTCCTTGGTAGTTCACAAATGTTTCTCCCTATATATAATTCTGCCTTGTGAACGGGAATCTCTTAAGAGATCCCAATTTAGAAAGTTGCCGTAGTGAGTTCAAATTCTCTCCCTTTATTATATTTACTAAATTCACAGTATCCCCAAGATCCGGCACCTTTCATTGTCACTGTCTCAATATATCTGTGTGTGGTTGAACGCTTAAATGTGGCCCACTCATATGAGCTATAATTTTATGTATGTATGCGTCTATATGTTAACTGACCCTCCAGACGAGCGTGTTATGATGTAGAGATACAGTTCATCAACGTGTGTTGCAGCTACCTTTTTTAAGGAGTGAATTTATACGCTTGATTTCTGTGTATCTCGTCATAGCTAGGCGCCCTGCCGTAGTTCGTCCGAAGGTTGTCTGTCCCTGGTAGTGCACAAATGTTTCTCCCTATATAAATATATATATCACGGCGTGATAAAAAAAGACATTCTTTTATATTATATTTATGCCACCGCCTGAGGATCTACTTAAATAAGTAATGAAAGTACTAGCGAATAGAATAGAAAAGCCATATTATTTAGGGTGATTAGTATATTATGTAAATAGTTTCGAAATTAAATTCGTTTGTCTTGATTTCACAAATCTAAATGGTTTATTAAATCTCCCAGTAGTGTGTTAAGATCGCATATCCGTCATGTTTTCCTTATGTTTTATGCCACTGTAATAAAAGAATTTCTTTATTTTATTTATATTTACCATCACAAGGACTCTTGAACATTTGTATATATATATATGCACATGATGAGTATGAAAGGAAACAATTGGAAATCTTCGAACGAGAAATATAAATAAAATTGCAGTTTCGGTTTGATTGAGACCGTTCATGAACGGTAGTGAAAAGTGCTACCTACCGTTCACGCCCTCTAGACCCGGGCTGAGCAGAACGTATTTTAAATGTTAATAGTACGAAATGTTTAGCCATCCCGAAGATGTTATGCATGAACATGAACCTTCAATGTGGTATTTTCATACCATTCTATGGCCAACGGCGTATTGTCTCAGTTTCTAACAAAATGCTTTACCCTAAACGAGAAAACAATGGGCGTAATAAACAAAATTTAGCTGGAAGCATAGGTTATAAAGCTTCATATGCGTATCCCAAAAAACAAGTCAAAATACTAAAGTATGCTGTTTTACTAATTCCGTTCGCATAGTTGTATGCAGGGATTAAAAATAAATTCAACCAACATTAAAACAAAAATGTTTCTTCTCTTTATTATATTTTGTGTTATAGAATGCATTTTTATTATTTTAATGTTATATTATTGCTGCTCTATGAATTTTTAAAACCTCCGATGATTGAACGTTTATGGCTTTTGCAAATTGTTTTCATAAAGACGTATTTACCACTACTGTCTTGATATTATTTTTGTTTGAAATTCATAATTAAGATTTTATGATACAATAGTATCATTACTAAGATGCACAATTATCTTTTAAAATGTAACAATGATTTATTTAGATGCAAAAAGTTGATTATTCATTATGATGCTATAACTTGTTATCTCCAATTGCAGTAATATCGTTTAGATTAAATACACACTTTTAACATGTAGAAGATACATGATATGTTGATTTGTGAAGAGCATCGGTGCCTCATGGAGAAACACAGGATTATTCACATAATGCAATTACAGCATACAACCATTGTATAAATATACTGAAACGAAAAGGAAACGCAATTCGGGTATTTCCGCTATATATTGCATGTACAATATGCCACTGTTAATCGCATGGTGCATGGCTACGTAAGATCTTTTCTTTCGGAAAAGAAAGACAAAACAACACATGACACAGCAAATAGAATTCCTTCAACGTTTCATTATTGACAGAGTATGCATTTGTCTCAAACATGTGAGCAAACTAAGGATGCACCATTTTTCAAACTCTTTACATTAAATACAGTACTGCAATGGCTCAATTTTTCAAAGAGGAATTTCAACATTTACGCATTTTTTGTTACAAAGTATGCTGTGATTAAAATGTCTACAACATCACTGTTGTGTCCTTTCTCTAACTAACTAGCAACTTTGTTTTTTTGCAAACATCTTGGGAATTATTTGGAATATTATGTGGAATTAAGTATTCAGTATATACAACATAAAGCGGAAATTCCAGAGTTGCGTTTCTTTTTCACTTCAGTATATATATGTGTCTGTGTATACCAATTGAATATATTTTATGGAATAGTATCTCATTATATGACTGGAAAGGAATCCATTGGAAGCAACGGACACAGCTAAATGAGAAGTGTAGGAAACTCGGTTTTATTTGTGAAAGTAAATTGTATATGAGGTAATTTTTTAATTTTTTTGCTATTGATTAAACAATGTTTAGGATTTAAATGGAAAAAAAGAAACTGCTACAACAAAAATATTAAACATCTGAATAGAATTTAAAACATGTTAAATGAAATAATAAAAGATTACTAGGGACTTTCATTATTTCGAGTTTTACCCGCAATTGTATGATTTTAAGATATAATCACTATATCCAATCCTCTTTTAGGTATGCTTTTTGGGACGGTATATAAGGAGTGGACAGGCAACGTTTAGATCTGGGTGTATGCAGCATGACGTAAGTACCAATATATTGCATTGTTAGAACTGTCAGTAACAGGATTGTATGCTCATTAGCTCCATACCGATTTTCGCCAGATGGACGTCTGTCAGCCAGTCTGTCAATTTGTTTGGCCGTCCTCAAATTCTGGATTCTGTGATCTTAAGATATGTTTTATGATTTCATTGTTTAGTCTTGCACACATGGACCATTTCATTTGGGATATGTTCTTGAAATGTGGCATGTAGTAAGGACATTGGGAGACTTGTTGTTTTGCTCGGATCAAGTTTGGCCGTCTAATCGCCATTTTCTTCTCCGAGACTTTCCATCCATATTTTTCAACTTTGAAATTTGGAAATCCATTTGTGGATAGTGGATTAACGGCCTAAGATAGTTTAAAATGTATTGAATACATTTAGGGAACAACGTTAGCGTGTGTTTTAATGATATCTAACGGCTTCTGTACGTGTCATTTACTTCCCCACTAATCATGGCCGCTTTGCGAACATTTTCCTTTTCTGTCTTGCACATTTTGATCATTTAATTTTGCATTAACCCCTAATGCTATGTTCATGATATGTTGCATAAGTATTAAGTGTATTAATATAATTATTTACAAGTCCATTGCTTTAGCTTGAATCAAATATGATCACACCTGGCGACCACTTTATTTCTATCTTAGACCTTTAAACGTTTTTTTACACATTTCTCAATGACTACTAAATGTAATTCAATGTAACAAAAAATACACTTTTTCTAAATATGCTTTTAGAATTGTCCTGTTTTTTAACGTCGAGTTTTTTATATATCGTATCCAGTATGGCTGCCGGCTGGCCATTCTGTTTTTCCAATAATCCATATTTTGGATCCTACGTTTGTGAAATCGGTAGGAGATGTGTATTGCTATGCAATAGTTGAGTACCGTGTTTGACTGTGTTTTTGTGGAACATAAATATTATTTCAGTCAGTGAACATATATAATGTTATGTCTTCTCCTGGATCTTACATAATTTACAAACGAGTTTTAAATACAACTGTGTTTAATTATCTACTGACCGTTCCAAGTTGGTAACCCTATCTTCACCAATCTGTTTGTTTTGTATTGTCCTGTTCATTGAACTTAATATGCTCATGTGATTTGTTTGTGTTACAATGCGGACCTACGGTGCCATTGCGTATATTTTAACGCGTTCGGACGCTGTGGTTTCTATAGGACCCTATATCTCATTTTTACTGATGCTTGTGTTAAAGGTTTTATGCTCAATAAAATGTTTGCCCATTTTACAACTTTTTCCTGTTATTTTCCAGTGATCTAGATTAAGACACTTGGGTAAAGTTTTGGACCACATTTAAATCGTTCGTCTGTGTTTTTTTAAAATATTATTCATTACAGACTTTAGCGTATATCCAATAATTACTAAGCGCCTCTTATTACGACTTTACCAAAATAGTATATATTCTCCAATTTGCATATGAATCTTGTAGTTTTCTGTTTACTGTTTAATTTGCTCATTTGGTTTAGTTGTGGTAAACTGCGCACATGTCGTCCATAGTGTTTGCGTGCTGTAATTTCTATCGTACTATTTTGTTAGCTCACCTGAACCGAGGGCTCTTAGTTGAGCTATTATAATCACGCTTTGTCCGTCGTTCGTCCCTCCATCCGTCGTCCTGCGTTAGCATTTGCTTCAAACGACTTTGTGCGCCACTTGTCGCAGATTTGGTTTTGTACTGCTATGAAATATATTTTATGCCTAGTTTTTGTCACCTGATAGCCAACGTTAAGTTATTGTTGCGTTTAATAATAATACATCTCGGTATCTAGATGACATACTCAATATTGATTATCCGTTCTTTGTTCATATGGTAACTAACATTTATCCACCAAAGCTCACGTACAATAAAGCCAACAGTTCGGATACTGAAGCATCATTCCTCGATCTTCATCTCCAAATTTCTAATGATTTCATACATACTAAAGTCTATGATAAGAGAGATGACTTCAACTTTAACTGGGTTAGAGAGCTTGAACGGTAGCAAGCACTTACCACTACCGTTCATGAACAGTCTCAATCAAACCGAGACTGAAATATTTTTTGTATTTATTGTGTTCGACGATTTTAAAATTTCTCCTTTCATACTTTTTAACATCGTTAACTATCCATACCTGAATGGGGATGTACCTCGTGCTACATCATACGGGGTTTATATTTCCCAGCTCTTTCGTTTTGCTAGAGATTGTAATGATGTTTTAGACTTAAATGATCAAAATCAAGTTATTACAAGTAAACTTCTTTACTTCTTCAGCAGGGTTTTCGTTATCACAAACTACGTACATATTTCCCAAAATGCTACCACCGCAGAAGTACAACACCAACCTTAAAACACTTCTGAGACTAGCTATATGAGTGATGACTGGACAACCTCCTAGGACTCTATAATTGCACCTACTGAAACCCTGACCAAGGGAGGTAGGTGCAAGAGCTTTCGTCCCTCGGGTTTTCTGATCGTACCCTAGATTAGTTTTCTCTTTGGTTGCTACTGCTGTGGTTGTTCAGTACAACTCTGGATACATCCTGAGATGTTTCTTATTTTGTATTTTATATAGCTTTGCAACAATATTTTAGTGTTTATTTTGTTAGTTTCTCTGGGTGTGTACTTTATTTTTAGAGAATTTCTGTTGATTGGATGTAGTTTTGTTTACACTGTCTTGTCTATGTGGGCGCCGAATACAGGGCAATAGCGGGGATTGTGTGTACATATAAAATTGATTCGAGCTAACCTGTAGACCTTATTGCCTACTGACCGTTCCAAGTTGGTAACCCTGTCTTCACCACCCTTTATTTTGTATTTTGTCTTATTCATTGTATAATTAATTAAATATTGCTCCTTGTTTGTAGTACAGTGCGAGCCTAGATGCCATTGCGTTTGGACGCTGTGGTTTCTATAAGACCATATGCCATTCTTCTCAGAAACCGCTTTTCCAATGTTGTCCAGATTTCACATGTATGATACTGATGTGAATGCTGTTCAACTTTGTACACATTAGGTCAATGGGACATCCAATATGGACGCCATTACCATATATGGTCAACACCTTAAATATCTCCTCAAGAAACACTGAACAGATTTCGACTGTTTTTCTTTAATAATGATTTCCTTCCAACCACTATAAAAGTTGTACAAATGAAGTCCCAGCGGCAAAAAAATGGCTGCTCCCAGGGGGTCTAACGTTTGTATATAGAGATTTTGCATGTTTTGCATAGAATCGAATAGGGAAAAACTTAAAAAAATCATCCTCTCAGAAACTGGCAAATTTTGACCAAATTTCAAATGGATGATTCTGTGGTCAGTGCGATTCAAAGTTATACAAATTAGGTCAAGGCGACATCCAAGATGGCCGCCATTACCATATAAAGTCAAAACGTTGAAACATTCTTTTCAAGAACCACTGAACAGAATTCGACAGTTTTTTTTATTAATGATTGCCAAACAACAGACTATAAAAGTTGTACAAATGAAGTCCCACGGGGTTCCAATGTTTGTATATAGAGGTTTTGCATGTTTTACATATACTTATATATGCAAAACTATATCTTAAAATCTTCTTCTCGGGGTTCCAATGTTTGTATATAGAGGTTTTGCATGTTTTACATATACTTATATATGCAAAACTATATCTTAAAATCTTCTTCTCTTAAACGTCAAGAGTCTGATATTTAATATTTTGCATTTGCTATATTAACGCTTATGGTCCTTTATCAATTTTGTTCTGAAATACAAGAGCCAGATATTTAATATTTTGCATTTGCTATATTAACGCTCACAGCCTTTTACATAGACTTATTTAGGGAAAACATTGGAAGATTTCTTCCCTGAAACCACAGTTCTACACTTACTTAACATGAACAGACGGATACAACTATCCAACCAGCATCGGCTCCGGGGTCTTTTTTCACTGAGATCCCCACCCTATAATCTTATATACACTTAATGGGTATTAACAGTAGGATACCATCCAGTCATATATTGCCCCGGGTCCATCCCCGCCCCTTGGTCATAACTTGGAAACAGTTGAGATCCCACCCTATCACCATATATGCACTGACTAGGCTTTAAGGCGGGCGCGAGAATTTGCGATGGTGCGCCATCGACAGCATAATCTCATTCTGTTATGAATTGATAAGCTTTTTGGGCGTATTTTCATCTTTGTGAATTCTTCATTTCCTGTTCAAACCTATATACCTACGTTTAACTATGTTTTTGTCAGGCAAAGACTATCTTGTTTTCTTTTGCTCCGAGCAAAACGTGCTGGAAGTGAATATAAACGAATTACGTCAGTAATGTATTTTCACTATTACATTAACTGAAAGAAAATATGATTTGACCAAATGTAATACAAATATATGAATTGAAACAATAAGTATTTATTTCAGCATTGTTTATTCGTTGAATATACGTTATTGTTTGCATATAGTTACGTGTAGAACGGTTACCAGGACGTTCAGACCATGATTTTATATTTATTTCTCACTGCTTATTTAGTACATAAGTCATGTACTATACAATGCGAAGTAAATATATACAAATTAAGACGATACTTAACAGACATTGTACTCTCTTGAAATTACTTCTTGGTGAAACAAATATGCCAATCATATGAATGCTATATTCTCTGCATATTAACAGAGCTGTATACAGCAGCACCAAGCGCTATTGTCGTCAGCAGACCAATGTCTGGAATGTTGTACCGGAAACACGTGCAATGGTAAAGGATGTGGTGATGCAGGTACATTCAAAATTATATACATTTTTGTACAATATTAATTATTTAAAATTTTACATAGACTGCCTTTTGATCCCCAAATCCTTAGACGATTTTCATAACCGGACATTAAGGTAACGGTGAACACTTTCTCCATGACAACGCACTATCATAATTGCACATGGTAACACTGAACGGGTTTGATTTGTTCATTTGTGAAATGCTCTCGTTACCTCGCGAACCTCCATTAACTATGCGAACATTTCCTCGAAGCAAAACAAGTGTTTTGTCACTGGACAATTATAGAAAGCATGCCGGACAAGTTTGAAAACTAAAACACCGAGCATAACTAGAATGTAATTAACAGAGCAAGACGAATTTTCAGCTGGTCGATGACGCATACGTATAGCACATCGTTATAATCACATAGCGCGCAAGGTGAACGTGTAACGCATAATAAGTGTTTTATTCATCAAAGGGTATATAAGATGTAACATCTCGCTCGCCACTAGCCGAGGATTAAGTGATGTTTTACTTTAAAGCCATAATGATTAGGCTCGATACGCGTTTTATTGTGTGTGTTCACGAACCTTGCCTGTTTTACGTTGACACGCGAAACAAGTGGCGTCGTAACAAACATCATATCCCGTTCTGGCTATGTTGACTCGCCTATTGTATATACAGACTTTTATATGTGCGATGTTGGGAGTCATAGATACACCGAACTGCAGTCGACTGTAATGGAGAACAGCGGAAATACACAAACACAAAAACGCGACTAGCAATATAGTTCTTGAAGTGAAATGTTCCGTCTCCTGCCGCGGTATAGCAACAACACTGTTACTCAATGCAAAAGTGTAAAGGAATAACTCACCGCCGTATGCAGATTTGGATGAGCATTGTCTGCTTATAAAGATGTTGATTGATGCCTTTACGTAGTAACAACTACACCACATAATGCGAACTACATTAAAGGTTAAGTGTCCAACCACATTTATATTTATAATACAGTAAATGAATTTGTCATATGCCAAGTTTTCATAAAACATGTGTTTAGCAATACATTTGCATTTTACATAAACCACAATTATCTTACCAAGGACTGCCAAATCGTTACGAGCGTGGACCTATCTGTTACGACTGTCCCCATGCAGGCTCTCCAGATGAGTGTAGAAGTATTACCGTATGTCAGGAAAATGAGGTAATACCTTACATATATCATTCATTAACAGCAGATAAAGAATACCACTGAAAGTAACATACCTTTTCTCTTAAGCCCTTGTTTTTGTAATGAAAATATTTTAATTTTCGATTTTCACAGTTGTTGAGTGACGCATATATTTTCAAACAGCAGTTTCATTTTCTAAAGCATGTTCAGAGAATATAAATCAACAATTTTTCTTTATTTTACACTTGTGTCTCTCGAAAAATAAGATTATATTTGATATGATATGAGATAGGATGCTAGAGCGGTAATGAAAGTACAGAGTGGATAAAAAGAATAGCAGCGATGAATAGAAGCATACCGCAACACTGTACTAATTGTTTTAAACGTGGTCAGGGGAGTCCGTGGCCGAGTGGTGAAGTATCTGACTTGAAATCACTTGCCCCTCACAGCTGTATGTTCGATCCTTCAGGGGTCTAGGAATCTTTATGTGAGGGAGCTATCCAGCTGCCTTGCGGAACTTCGATGGTTTTACAAAGATATCCCTCCGCCCAAGAAAATTGCCCGGAGGGGCATCTGGGGGTTTCTTACACAAGCGTGACCAGTGGAAGCTGGAAAGTTGCCATATGACCTTAGCTGTTGGCGACTATAAAATCCAGTTTAATTCAATTAAACGTGGTCAATTCTGAGCTGCAAAAAGGATGCTATATTTCTTGTTTCTTAATCCAAATTAGCTGTAATTCAGTTAGTCATATCAATAACTGTTGAAAACAAACTAATAAAAATATATACCTTATAAACGTTTGTCGACCTTTCAGTTGTTTTTATTGGTATAAGCTACGTCATCTTATATATTAACATATTGTATCGTATTACTATACTCAAGATGAAATATAAATAGGCAAAACATATAATTGTGTCGGAACATATCATGCATTGACGTCTTACCGAATGCTTTATCGTAGGTCATTTTATATTGGCATGTTTCCGGAAGCTTCTATCAGCTCGAGTTGATACGCTGCAGGATCTCGCGAACAGATTAAACTTTAAGGGTTCTGGCATATACACAAGTGCATGCGCAAACTTATAGAACATTGGGCCTTATAGTATTATTTTTTGCATTATATATCTTCACAAGTAACACTATAAGTTTACCGATGCATTATTCTAGATGTGCAGTATACAGAAGTACACATGGGGAGTCGATTACCATTACACGATGGGATGCGCATCTCAACTGGTACGTTACAAACATAATCAAATACATGTATTAAGTGAGTCTTGAACCTTTATAAGGATACCAAGTCAACCTGATATATTTATTGTCAAATAATGCTTATTTTAAAGATCTACATTAAAGAGGCCTATGTTTCCGTCGATTTTGATATGTGTTGTAACATACTATACATGTATGTAATTAAACTATAAACCGGAGTATACGCACGCGCTATGCTTTGTTGAATATTTAGCAAGCAGCTGTAATATAATATGATAATAAAATGCTGCGAGTAACGAGTTCTTTGTCATGATAACCAAATCAAAACCCCCTTTACGTATCTGTAGTTAAAAACGTAAGCACATATTGCGGAGTTTTTAGCTCTACTGACCGAAGACCTGCAGAGCTAATGGGATGGCGAGTCGTCCGTCCGTCGTCCGTCCGTCCGTTAACTTTTGTGACCTTCATTTTTCATCCGATGTTTTTCAAACGTTACTAGGTTGTTAATATCAATGAAAGCTCGGACGAGTTCGAAAACCAGCCAGTTCGGACCAGTAACACTGTAGTTATGGGCCTTGATGTAGTTAAAATTGCCATATGTTTCCTCGTTAACATGATAGGGCCTTCATTTTTCATCTGATTTTTACCAACCTCTACCAGATTGTTGATATCAATAAAAACTCAGACGTTTTTTGAAATATGCAATAATTTGGCCTCATTAAGACTATTAGTTTTTGCGCTGGCTGTAGACCCCGTTCCCCTCCCAGGGAGAACTTTTTAGGGTATGATTTTCTGAACGAACATACAATAAGCTTCAACATGAGACATGTGTGCCATTTGAGCATTGGGGCTTTCGTGAGTTTTGGGGGAAAACGTTGCGTTTTTAGACGAAAATCGCCGAAATCTAGAATTATTTTTTAGAAAAAGAATGGAATACATTATAACCAATTTGAATTGATGGAATCTTTCTCGGAACGCATCTCTACATATCTCACAATTTAATTTATGGATCCGATACTTAAATATTGAGATTTTGGGTAAAAATGTTAAAAAAATGTATAAAATCGCTGGTTTCTGTAATACATTTAACTAAAAATTAGAAATATATCTAATACAATAGAACAAAGAAATTGATAACATGTTTGGGCAGGGATTAAATAGAAAGAAGTTCCAAACAGCATGATGTTTGGAAATGCCTTAATTTTGGGGCGAAAAATGTGTATTTTTGTCAAAAATCGCCGGAATCTGGAATTATTTTTTAAAATTAGATTGAACATAAATTTATCAAATTTAAGCAATAGAATGTTGCACAGCATACATATTTAAGTTTATCCTGGCATCATATATAACATATGTGCCCAAATATTGGCATTTTAGGGCAAAGTGTTGGAAAAAATTACAAAAATCACTGATTTCTGTAATCCATTGGGGTATTGGGTTAAAATTTAGAAAAACATATTTAATACAATAGAATAAAGACAAATTGTAACATTTTGGATAGACAAGGGTCCAATAATTAAGTAGAAAAAAGTCTTGAACCATATGATGCTTAAAATATTGCCTTAATTTTCAGGCGAAAAATGTGTATTTCCATCGAAAATCGACGGAATCTGGAATTATCTTTTGAAAATAGTTTGAACATAAACTTACCAAATTGAAGCAATACAATGTTGCACACTATACATATCCAAGTCATTTATTGTATCAGATATAACATATATGCTCAAGTATTTATATTTTGTGCAACATTCTATTGCCTCATTTTGATAAGTTTATGTTCAAACTAATTTCAAAAAATAATTCCAGATTCCGGCGATTTTTGACAAAAATACACTTTTTTCGCCCCAAAATTAAGGCATTTCTAGACATCATGCGGTTTGGGACTTTTTTCTACTTAATCACTGGACCTTACCCTGCCCAAAAAGATTACATTATTTCTTTTTTTATTGTATTAGATATATTTCTAATTTTTAGATAAATATCCCCAATATATTACAGAAATCGGCGATTTTATTCAATTTTTTAAAATTTTTACCCAAAATCTCAATATTTAAGTATCGGATCCATAAATTATATGATGGGACACGTAGCTATGCGTTCCGAGAAAGATTCCATCAATTCAAATTTGTTCTAATATACCATTCTTTTTCTAAAATATAATTCCAGATTTCGTTGATTTTTGTGTAAAAACGCGGTGTTTTCCCCCAAAACTCACTAAAGCCCCAACGCTCAGATGGCACACATGTCTCATTTTAAAACTTACTGTATGTTCCTTCAGAAAATCATACCCTACAAAATTCCCCCTGGGGGGAGGGTTTCTCCTACTAGCTCACAGCCTATTTGGGCCTTCATTTTTTATCGGATCTTTTCCAATCTTTACCAGATTGTTGCTATCAATGAAAGCTTAGATGAGTTCGAAAACCAGCCAGATCAAATCAGTAACACCAGAGTTATGGCCTTTGATTTAGTTAAAAATGCTCTATTTTGCCTCGTTAAGACGATAGGGCCTTCATATTTCATCTTATCTTTACCAAACTTTACCAGATTGTTACAACTTAATGAAAGCTTGGACAAGTTTGAAAACCAGCGAAATCGGATTAGTAACACCGGAGTTATGGCCCTTGATTTAAAATGTTATATTTTGCCTCCTTAAGACGATGTGGCATTTCTTTGGCTGGATTTCAACTAAACTTTGCAGGGATAATCGGTACCAGGCCTAGTTGTGCATATCGTCGCCAAGTTCCGGTTGAATGAATTTTGGCGGAGTAATGGCCATTTAAATGTTTTATTACACACATATTTCCCGACTAGTTCTCCTGTACCCCTGGCCGGATTTCAACGAAACTTTGCAGGGATGATCAATACCAAGCCTAGTTGTGAATATAATCGCCGTATTCCGGTTGAAAGATTTTTGGCGGAGTTATGCGAGCACCTGAAGACTGATGTCGTTCCCTTCAAACGTTATATGCTAGATGTATTTAAAACAAGACCACACAAAACGTTTTTCTTTAAACTACTTTCAGTGCTATTCAAGGTCGGTCCATCCCCTATCTGCACGATCCACACCAGTGTGCCACACATGTTGCGGGGAGGACCTGTGTAACCATAACTGCACGGGATCAAGCAATACCAATGTCGGAAGTGAGCTTGTCGGTAAGTTACACAATGAAAAGGCTAACAATGTGCAGCACTGAGACATTTCTAATTGAAAAGGAATGCGATCAAAACAATTGTATACAGTTATATTGAATGCAATCGGGCTGAACTCTTTAAACAGGAACATTTATAGAACAAACAACCGTGTTTGTATTTTCAAACATACAAGTGAACTTTCAGAGATAAATTCTTTTAGCTCTTAATTGGGCTTAAATCAATATTACAAACATTTCATTTAAAAGAGATGATAAGAGTTTAATCCTAAATAATTGTTTAACCGAGTATGTATATGTTTTTATTACATAACTTACGGTGTGGGAGTAGAATAACACCATTCTATATATTCGATATACCACTAGTTATATAAGTATGCAAATTAGCTTAGTATGCGCCTTCAAAAAAAAATTCGATAATGACTATGATCCAATTCCTACGGTTTATGTCGGTTTCTCGTGTTAAAGCGACAGGCAAAATGCAATAAAAGTCGATATGATGTAATAAATAGATTTTTTTTTTCATTGTTGAATTTATTAAACTTGTTAGCAACAATTATATAATGCTCGACAAGAGCCTCGCATTATATCATATTGCCAACTCGTTTAATAAATAAATTCCATAATCAATGAGTACTCATGTAAGATCCTCTTTATATGTTGTACTTGAATATGAACAAACCAATGTGTTCCTTTTTATGTTAAACACTGATTGTAAGACATCGGATTTTCATGTACTAAGTTAATCTGGTTCAACAAACATTTAAATTCAGTTCGCATGGCTAAAGAACAAATTTTCCTTTTTTTTATCCAAGCTCTGCGTTTCTTTATTGTGTAAAGTATAACTGTTGTTCTAAGACAAAATATACAGTTCTATAACATTGCGTTTACAGTGTCATCATCATTGTGGAGAACTATTTTTTATAAAATATTAGTAGAGGTTTCCGCATTATTGTCAGCAACGTTGTTTCGTCAACTTCATATATGCCAGGTTTGACCCAATTAATTTATATCAGCATTACATATAAAATGTTTCATTGCATTTGTATGACGTTTTTTTATTTCAGGTTGAAACCCATCTACTGTGATGCATTGCAAGTTACATAACCGGAGAAAGCATTTTAAATTATCACATATTAACACAACATATAACAATTATACTAATCATTTTACATGTTTACTCATTTAACATAAGTTATTCACAGAACATTTGTATATTCTCTTGTATCATGCTTGTTTTATCCTTGTAAGTCCCCTACTGGTGTGTTTGCCCTCCGTCCGCCCGTCAGTTCGTCATTCTGCCAATGCGTCAGTCAGTCCGGCCCACAGTTATGGATCCTGAAGTAATGGAAATAGATTTATGAAACTTGGTACGTTGGTAAAGGGCAATGATGAAATTATGCACGTTATTTTAGTTTGTTGTTTTGACAAAAAGTATGGTTGCTATGGCAACAGAAATAGTAAAAATACACAAAATATATGGATTCTTTGATTACAAAAAGAATACGTAAGGTAATTTAATACAAATGTATGTAGGTAGATCAGGCACATCATTTTGTTTCATTGATAGTCAACAATTGAGGTTGCTATGGCAACAGAAATTGTAACAAATACGCAAAAACAGTTACTAAATAAAAAAATGGGTCCAACTCAATAACTTTAGTTATGAATGAGAAATGGGAACGAAACTGTATAAGTAGGTAGCTTATATGAGAAAGGATGTTTGAGATTGCATTTGGGGTTACTCGGGTCAAGATAAAGGTCGCTAAAACAGAAAAGCGGTTTCCTTTCAATAATAGTAGTTATGAATGAAGTGTTGGCCTGAAGCTTGGTGTGTAGGTAGATTATATAGAAAGCACGTTTGGGATTGCATTTAAGGACACTGGGGTTAAGGTCAAGGTCACTGTTAATGAAAATAGAAAAACAGTTTCCACTAATTAACTTTAGTTAAGAACGAGATATTGGAATTAAACTTTATGAGTAGGTATCGTGTATGAACTGGAAGCGTGGGGTTGCATTTAGAGTCACTGGGGTCAAGGTCAATGTTACTAAAAATAGAATTAAGAACGTCTCCGCTCAATAACTTAACTTAGGAATGAGATATTGTAATGAAACTTTATGGTTGGTAGCTAGTTTGAAAAGCAAGTTTGGGATTGCATTTGGGGTCACTTGTTCAAGGTCAAGTTCACTTTTACTAAAAATAGAACAACTGTTTCTGCTCATTAACTTTACTTCGGAATGATATTTTGGCCTGAAACTTGGCGTGTACGTGGCTTTTTATATGAAAAGCAAGTTTGGGATTGCATTTATGGTCAAGGTCACTGTTACCAAAAGCTTGCTCGGTAGTGGACGTGTCTTGTTCTGCAATACTTAAGCATCTTGTTATATTTGTAATAAAATATAGTCTTAACTGAATTTAATATTATATCTACCACGTTCAACGTCATCATACTCGAAAACGATTTGTAATAGGGAAATCAGCCCCGTGTGGTTGCCGGGGGCCCCGTTTGGTCACGGGGCAAAGAATAGGGCCACTGCACATCCATTTGGAGGGGTAGGCAGAGGGGTAGAATCCCCCCAAATTCATGTTCATTTTATCATTTTTTGTTCATGTTCATTTAAGGTCTTCATCATGATCCCTGCATTGTTTCAGGTGCCATCTCGCTCGCATCAAAAGAGCAGTGGCAGAAAAACAATAACGTTGCTCCAGCGAAAATGGAGTTTCTACGATAGAATTTGCAGCAACTCTGCAGTTCAGGGTGAGAAGGTTCTAGGCCCATTTTCCATATTTTATCTCGATGTACATGGAAGATGAGCCTAGCATGTTCATGCCTGATAGGCGCCATATAACCTTTTCATGTGTTGGTGGGCCTTAAAACCCCAATTCAATAGGGAAATCAAGTCACGATTAGATTTGTATTTGGATATATGTACGAGTTCTACCGCGATACACATGTTACCGCAATACTGTTACGTGGGAGAACGAGTGCATATATCCCAATACAAATCCAATAACCTTTTTATTGCATACGCATTTTAATACAAAAACGAATAATTAGAACAAAGCATTAGTTTTTTACATTTATTTTTCACCAAAACAAACATATTATCTTAACATTGTGGTAATTTATCGCAATGAAACAAAAACTACTATAATGTTTACATCACATGACAAACTTCCTGTGACATGTTCTGCGAATTGAACCAAACCCTTATAGTAGTTACAGTAGTGATTTTACAACACGTCAATATGACACGTCAATATGGGCGAATATTGACGTTTCCTGTTACATTGAAAGTAAACGGAGCTCGAAAATGCGTATGCAATAATAACTAAATATTTTACCTTTAAACTGTCATCTCAGAGGAGGTGATATAATTGTATGTGTTTTTGTCACTCGCCCTATTGCGGAACCTTCAAGCAACATATTCCCAAGAAATAGGTTAGTTTGTGTTCTGCGTCGCTTGTAAAAACAAACTTATCAGACTTGACTTAGTCTTTGCTGATTATAATTTTCTGTTAGTTTGTCTTCTGCGTCGCTTGTAAAAACAAACTTATCAGACTTGACAGAATTTGCTGACTATAATTTTTTGTTTCTGTTAATATGAGCAATATTCAGAAGTATGTTGTTATTGTTGGAATAGGTCAATCCGTTTCTTTATATAAGTTTAGAATTACAATTTGAAGGATTGTAGACACTATTAAATTTTGTTATTTATGTAAAAGCTATAAATGAATATGAATCTAGTTAAAATAATTGATTTTTACACTATCAAGTATGTGTTATTTGCATTCCCGGGGTAAAATATACCCATTCCCGATGGTCTAAAGTTCGAATATACCATGAAAAGAACAATACACAACACAAAGACTGGTGAAGACAGGATTATTGACTGACTTTACGTGTAAACAACCTCGCTAATAATCTATCTTCAGAGCCCAAATTGACGAGACAGTGTCAATACAAATACATTCCATCAACAGTAATGTCAACATCTAGAGAAATTATCAAAAGATACACTTACATGTTTTTGTAAATATATATATATATATAATATACATACTTATAACATTAAGGTTGTACTATTTCTAGTCTTCTCATATATTGTATGTAGAATGAGCGTACAGGTCTCACTACACAGTGCATGTTTACTATGTTGGCCAATATAAATAAAGTTTACAGGGCCATTCCGAACAGGAGGTTTCCGAGCTAAAAGTTACTTTTTTATGTAACCAAAATTTTCCCACAGAAAACTGTACACAATCTGGTACTTTGTCCAGTTTTTTTTTAAAAATTTTAGTGGTGTCCTCCAATGCACTATTTTGGACTTTAACTCCAGAGTTTGGGCCAGAATTCCTACTCTTCTTCAACATTCATAAAACTGCCATATTTTGGTGGCAGTGTCATCTAACAGCTGCACATCCAATTTCAGACTCTGTTCATCTCACCTGCAACAACAAACATATCTGTCAGCAATTATTAAAAATATTTAAAACCGAAGAACAGACTACTACTTTGTAAGTAAGAATTACAATACCGTGGGTTTCAATTGAGCTAACTGTGTAGCGAGACCTTCAAGGGTGGCTCATGTATATGCGCGTTTTCAAAATCAGAATGTTAACAAACAACAGACAACTGTTTAACAACAAAATAAATTTATAGATACTTTTGTCATAGATTATATGAGTTTACGACTCAAAATGCAACATGCATCAGTTCGCTTCACGAATTTTAATCTGTATCGAGAATAGACAATATGGATTAACTTTTGTGTACTAGGATATTGTGTTCTTAAATTCAGTCATGGCTTCAATAAAACAAACCCTCCATTCAACTGTCAAATTAGCATCTTCTGCCAGCTTCCTGTATAAAAAGATAAAAATGGGCTTTACTTAGCACATTTTTACAATATTCAACAATGTCACTATTACTATTTGAAAAACCTGTTTTACAAAACCAAATGTAGAGAGAAAAATCAGAAAATATACCCAACGGTGATAAAAAAGGAGAATAACTACATAAAACCAACAGGGAAGATAACTCGGAAACACCAAATGACAACACGACTTGTGAAAAGCAGAAAAACAACCGAAAACCACCGGCAGGCATGCAGTTTTGTAAGAAATTATCATAATACAGATACAAATCTGTGAAATTTTAACAATCAGCATATTTCATAAAATTTCTGTCAATTCCATGTTATATCGAAACTGTCAATTTATCGCATTGAACCGCGTTGCACGCACTTTTTACATAGTTGAATTCATCTCAAATTAAAATCACTCAATATATCAATCAATCAATTAATCAATCAATCAATCAATTAATCAGTCAGTCAGTCAGTCAGTCAATCATTCAATCAATCACAAATCATTTTCCAAAAAACACTGATCAACTGCTTGCGATCGACTGCGATGTTTCTCCAGACGACACTGTACTCAATGTCAGTGCAGTGAAAATTGAATACTGACCATTCGTATCAGAGCGAAAAAGTTTGCAGCATAATACTAACAAATTGCAGCACAACAATATACATGTCAAAAAAATTCAGTACAGATCTGTCAAAAAAATATATCAAGGCGACACAGGCAATCTTTTCCGAGTAAAATGACTGAACAAGAATTTAATGTTTTATTATGACGCGAAATTTACTTGAATTTCAATGAACACATGAAATTCGCGTACATTGTTATTATTAAAGCACAGTTTTATTTCTTAGCGCAAAATAAAATTTATAAAATCTGAATTTAGAACCGAAAACAATTGTAACGTCATTTTTTAACTTACCTAAAAAGGGACGATAAAGAATGTAACGGTATATTTAAAAAAATTGTCTGGATTATTATCCCTGTATATAAACAGACACACAATATATTGGATGTGTTTTTATTTGACATGTGTACGAAATGCACAAGAAAAATATCAAGAGAGAACAAATTGCCTGCGTACAAATGGAATACAAGAAAGAAGATGAATACGCTATAAGCTGGAACCCCTCATTCAGCAAGCACCAAGCCTGAAACAATATCGTGTCTCGACAAATGTGCAACTGCAAATGACAATTTTTCACGAAAGACACAGCGGTTCGAAAAAGGTTGTCAGACAACTTCAAAGCAAACAAGGAAGAGCGACTAATTAATAAACATACTTGATGAACATTCTCGACAAATAAGACACACCGCACTGCGGTTTTAAAATGTGCTGCACTGCATAAGTGGGCGGGGTATGTTTCTAATATTGTCAATAGAAGAAATAAACAATTTACTATACAAACACATATCTATTAGAGGTCATATGAAGCTGCTTTCCATGATGTGAACATGTCCTTGGAATAGTGTCGGTATATTGTATCCATTTGAAACCGACCGAGAAGAGAACTAAACTTCCAGAAACAATTTATCGACTCGCAAGCACATACTGTTTTTCGAAAATCCAATCGATATTCATGTTTCGCGAAATAGCTGATACTGCATGTACATGTGTAGGCACTGACATATGCGCTAAAAGATTCATAGTGTTTCATCAGGATGTTTCATCTCCTGGAAACCATATTGACATTACGGAAGTGATTTGAGAAGTTCACTACCAGCAGTATACACAAAATAATCCATGTTGATCAATGTATGATCCATTTACATGTGCAAAACTTACTAATTTATGCCAAAATCCAACTTACTCTTTTTATAGCACAGTGGCATTGCTTGTGCAGTGTGGCGGCTGTAAAACGTCTCCCCGCGCTTGCAATCGGTACTGTTATTCATTCGATCTTTGGAGATCGCTGTGCCCGATACTTATATTTAGTTATAGGTGGTACATTTTCATTTTCTTTTGTTTTCTTACTTAATTTTTGATTCGGTGGTTCCACTACTCCGGCCGATAAAAGGCTCTGGCTATTGTTTAACCACTCATAGGATATGTTGTTTGATTTTTGAAACGCAGGCTTCATAACCGCTGCTCCCAACTAAATTCCATTATGTTTATTTCGCTCTTCGGGGCATTTAATTTTATAAGATACTGGGACCATACGCCGTACGACATGGAGATGCGTTACACTCCATGTACACCGCCATATGCATGCCATCTTCGGGATGGTTAAAATTGTGTATTATTGTTTTTATGAATATTGAGTTCTGCTCAATCCGGAGCTAGAGGGCGTGAGCGGTAGCTAGCATATTTCACTACCGCTCATGAACAGTCTCAATCAAAACGAGACTGCAATATTTCGTATGTGTCGTGCTCGGCCGTTTCCAAAGTTCTATTATCATACTCTTTTTTTAGTACATTGCAATTTATCTTAAATGTTCAATTCAACTTTTTCACACAGTTTAAAACATCAAAATCAGAAATATTGATCTATGTCAATGCAGGCTTGTCACATAAGCGTCTATGTGAATGTTTCTTCAAGGTCTCACTAGACAGTGTATTTTTACTATATTGGCCTATTTATATATTTTTGGCTTTAACTCCAGAGTTTGAACCGGAATTCCTACTCTGAGTCACACTTGCAACAACAATAAACATATCTGTCAGCAATTATTAAAAATATTTAAAACCGAAGAACACACTGCTACTTCTTAAGACGTAAGAATTATCCTACCGTGGGTTTCAAGGAAGCTAACTGTGTAGTGACCTACAGTCCTCTTTAATATTAGTACAAATGGTGGCTATCTGGAATTAATATGGATCCGACAGACGAGTCAGTTTTACATATTATATAGGAGAATCGTAACAAAATTCCTTCTTCTCAGAAACCATAAGCGCTCGAGTTCCACAACTTTACATTTTGCATTAGCGTATAGTCCTCTCCCAAGTTTGTTCTTAAAGTGAGCGCTGGGATCAACTTTGACCCCACCCCAGTTTGTACCGCGCTTGTTCACATGTTTTCACTGAGGTAAACTTTGTCCAGCCCTTGGTGTCAATATTATGTATCTAATGGTTTATAAAAACTCTTACTCTTAACAAACACTGGTCATGTGTTACACAATGGTTATACCATAGATTATGAAGTTTGTTCAAATGAACTGTCCATGCCAATTAATATTTTCTGATTATTTTTAAATTTGTTTTTCTCAGTCTGCAAATACTGACTATATTATACCAGTATATCGTTCACATGCCTTCTTAGACCTTTATTTTTATTTATATTGTTAAATATGAATGATCATACATGAGTAACTATTTACCACATGTGTACAGACTTTAATAGACGAGCTGGGTAAACTTATAAACCCCACAGTGACACAATTTGCCACTGATCATCCCAAGGCAGTAACCCTATCGTAAACCCTTTTATGTTTGTGATGTCATATCATGCCTTTCAGTCGTCTTTCTAATTGTTGTGTGTTTCTATGCGCGCTTTTGGTTGACATTTTGGTGGTCCTTCATTTCTACATGTACATTTCCTGTTCGAATTGTATATCTACTTTTATACATGTAGGACGTGGCGGCTATGCCAAGTTGCTACATATTTAACCAACGCGTTTATTTGCGTTCTCCACTGTCCAGTGTTACATGTTATAAAGCGCGTCGTAACAAAGTCATAGATATCTGACCGCTTTAGTCATGAATTCGATTTCCACTCGCGCCACTTGGCTTCATATGTTGTAAACTTCGCCACTTACTTGACTGTGGTTCTGACAGGTTATTTGAAATCATCTAAAATGGCAAAGGTCTTACCCCACCAATTACTTAGGTCATACATGACCTAAAATGATGATATGCAAGTTGTTAAATGGCCTTAACGCGAAGCAAACAAATAACATTATAAGTAAACGAATATATTAAGATTTTATTTATCACATAGCAAGCATGCGATTTGGCTCAGTTGACCAAATGAGATAACTTTCGTCTGTCATCCATCCGTCCGGACGTCCATCCGTCGTCGTCCGAATTACTCGTAGGAAAATGGTTTTCAGTTTTGTTAAAATTAGGTCAACTTCACATCTACAATGGCTACTGTTGCCAAAAAAAGTCGAAACCTTAAACATCTCCTTCTCAAGAACTACAGAACATAATTTGACAGTTGTTCTTTATTTATGATTGCCTAGGGATTACAAATATTGCATTAATGTTTTTGCACTGTATCAAATACACTAACTGAATCTACTGTCTGTAGATGACACGAAATATAAATGTTGATGATGTTTCTTATCTAATCGTCAGTAAGGTTACAGAGAAATTATTAAATAACACGATGATAATTATACGAGGACTCATGGATGAGTATAGGGATGAATAGGGTGCGCGACTCCAATTAGCGTTGGTGATCATCAAATGCTTCCTATGAGGGTTGATGATAATTATGATGATGAGCCTTCAACTAGGTTATGATGTGATGGACCTCCAGTGAGGTTTGATGAGGACCAAACATGTGTCCCTGGTGTTGTCGCCTATGTCCATCTCCACTGCTCGTAACGTTATACAACAGCTAGTTTAACCGAGATAGTTTCTCTCCGAGGGCTTAGCTCCACAACTGGAGGCTTAGGCTGTATACATAATGTTAGACTCCTGTTCATAAACCAAACAATAGTATACAATCCTCATTACACATTACACAATTAACTGAAAATACATGTGAAAAAAGTATGAAAGGAGAAATGTGGAAATCGTTGAACATGATAAATACAAAAAAATATTTCAGTCTCCGTTTGATTGAGACGGTTCATGAACGGTGTGAAAAGTCAGGCGCGTAGCTACCTGTACGCAACGGACGCAGTTGCGTACACATTGTCAACAATATTAAAATAATTAAAAAGTCCAAAAATGTAATAAAAACAAGAGCTAGTGGGGATCAAGTAACTTCTTTATTTAGCTCACTGTTTTTGTTTTATTTTATAGAAAAAAAAAAATATATATAAATTTCAGAGACAAAATCAGCCCCATTTTGTTGCGGAAATGCCTCCAGATTGCACCACAGATGGTCCAGGAAAAAATAATTTTCGGGGAGCGTGTCCCCGGACCCCCTTGACTGTTTGCGCACATATTCTAAAGTCCCTAGCTACGCCCTTGAAAGTGCTTGCTACCGTTCACGTCCTCTAGCCCCGGGTTGAGGAAAACTCAATAGTTTTAGCAATCCCGAAGATGGTATGCATATGACTGTGAACATGGAACCTTCAATGCGGTATTTTCACACCATGCCATGGCCAGCGGCGTATGACCCCAGTTTCTAACAAAACGCGTTGCCCTAAACGACAAAACAATGGGCGAAATAAACAAAATGGAATTTAGCTGAGAGTAGAGGTTATAAAGCCTGCGTATCACAGGGAACAGTAAAAAAAACTAAATTAAAAAACAGGCAACATAGGCTAAGGGTGATTAAACAATACTCAGAACCTTTAAAGGCTGGAGTAGTGGAACCACCTATTCGAAATTCAAGTAAGAAACCAAAAGTATTTGAGAATGTACCACCGATATCTGTAAATATCGGACTCAGCGATCTCCAAATATCGGAATGAATAACAGTTCTGATTGCAAGCACGGGGGTACGTAATCCGAGACTTCTCTGACCCTAAAAGCCTTTTTTAATTTTTTTTTTTTTTGCGGCTCTTTAGGGTCAGAGGAACTCCTATAGTGAAAACCGGGGGATTACTAAAAATGCACAGTCATGCACTTTCAACGATGTTTGCGATGTCAGGTCGATTTTTTACGATAATTTAGCTCAACAGATGGACCGATTAATGTTTATTATACCAAGTTGCAATGATAAAACTGCACCTTTATCGATGGTAGGGACACAATAAAACATTTATGTTTTGAAGTACACTTTTATTTACTATATCCGCCATATTGTCATTTTGCATATTAATTAAATTCCCGTGATATTCTCGCGAGAGGTAAAGGCATTTATATTCCCCTCATCAAATAAGTCCACTATCAACTAACAGCATCGAGGGATTTTTGGAGTGGAACAAACTCTTCTCGGGGCATAGTTAGGGTCTAAACTTTAAAAATAAACAATTGAATGTTGTTCAGAGTATTGCTAGTGCCAAAAGGAAAAGTTTGTCGCAATTTGGATTTTTTTTAATTTTGCGGGAAATATTTATCGGCGCACCGGTCACGATCACGTGACATTTGACCTGAATAATAACAAATGTTGGAAATGTAATATTTTTTCACTTCGTCTAAAACGGTTGACCGTTACAACTTTATTAAGGTCAATAAAACAAATATTTCGGTTCAGATAGGTAAATAAATATATTGATAATCGGTTTATATGCTTGAAATGTTAATACAATGAATACTTACATAGATATATTGATTTAAAACCAAGAGGGTAGTTCCTCACCCGCGAGGGAGAGGAGATCCCCGTGTTTTTACTATAGGAGTTCCTCTGACCGTACACAGCCAGATGAAATATCAAAAATCGTAAAAAGGGCTGGTAAGGTCGGAGAAGGCTCGGATTAGGGGGTACGCTTTACCGCCGCCACACTGCACAGGCAACACTACTGTGGTATATAAAAAGGTATTAACCATTCTTATTTAGTAATGTTATTATGTAGATGTATGCGGATCTTATAATGCTATTCGACATATGTATCAGAGTATAGACATGTTTAACCTTTAACATATCAACGTTTAACAAATGCATCTTATATAAAAAACCGTAAAATTTAACATCTGATTCGATATTCAGTCATGCAGAGTTGCTGCAAATTCTATTGTAGACACCTCATTTACGCTGGAGCCACGTTTATTGTTTTTCTGCCACTGCTCTAGTGATTTGAGCGAGATGGCACATGAAACACTGCAGGGGTCATGATGAAGACCTTTAATGAGCATGAACAAAACATGATAACATGAACATGAATTTGGGGGGGGGGGGGGGGCGGTTCTACCCCTCTGCCTACCCCTGAAACGGGGTCTGCAGTGGCCCTATTATTTGCCCCGGAACCAAACGGGGCCCCCGGAACCACACGGGGTAAAATAATATAGTATAATAATCATAATAATAATAATAAAACTGGATGTGCTCGTGTTGAGTATGGGTTAAACAAACTAAGTATTACAATTCATATAATATAAAAAATATAGTAATAATAACAATAATAATAATAATATTCAAATGTATAATAATAACATTAATAATAATAATAAAACAATAATAACATCATTAATAATAATGTTAAAAGTATTAATAATAGCAATAGTGCTAAGAAAAGAAAAAGCATCAGCATTATCATACTCTTTTTTTACTAATGAGATATTACATAATGTTACAAAATAAAAAATAACAAAAAAAAATCATAAATAAATAAATAAATAAAAATCAAAAAAATAAATAAATAATAATAACCATTATAAAAACATTATGCATCAATAAATTCATAAATATATGAGTGAATTGAATTGAATTGGATTTTATAGTCGCACCGACAGCTAAGGTCATATGGCGACTTTCCAGCTTCTACTGGTGGAGGAAGACCACAGGTGCCCCTCCGGGCAATTTTCGTACACGGACGAACCTGCGTAGAACCACCGACGTTCCGCAAGCCAGCTGGATAGCTTCCTCACATAAAGATTCCTAGGCCCCTGAGGGATCGAACCTACAGCGGTGAGGGGCAAGTGATTGCACGTCAGAGACTCTTACCACTCGGCCACGGACGCCCCATAAATATATATGAATGAATAAATAAAATATAATTAGCTAAATACATAATATATATCAATGAATAAATATATAAGTAAATAAATAGATAAATACATTTTAATAGATATTTCAGATACATGTACCTTACATACACAAATCCAATAATAACAATAATACTAATATTATTAATGATAAAAATAACTTTTTATAATAATACTTTTAATTCTTAATTCTGAGAAACTGTCCAATTGGTGACCAGGAATTTGAATTCTCTAAATTCTGATAGGTGCTACCTCGATCTTTTTCCTAGCTGTTCACCCAAGTTAACTGTTCAATTTACGATCTTTACAGTATGATTATATTACAACTGTGCAAATTGTATGCACATTTATGCAAAATGCTTCCATATATGCCTCTTTCAACAGCGAATCTTGAAAATTATCATGTGTTTACTTAGCCAAATAATTTTATTTTACTATAGAACCTCAGGATAAAACCCGAGAAACATAAATGTTCTTACCTAGTGTAAATAGCTTAAATTCTCAGCATTTTGGCAATGCAAAATTATCAATAGCTTTAATCATAATAATAATACTAATAATAATAAAATAACATACTTCGAAGGGAAATGTAAAGAATTTATTTTTATAAAACTAGATATGGTTAGAAACTAGTTCTTCATTTATGTTTTATTCTGTTTCATGAATCGAGCCGGTCAAGAGGTGTTGTGCCTTCCGGGCAGGGAAGTGACCAACCAGTGTCTGAGACCGGGCCTGCTGTAATGACGGTGTTGTGCGCAACTCGTTTAATTGTCCCGGTTGTGGTGGACAAGCCTGAATGGTCCGGGCGCAGCAAATCATCAGCCTTTATTCTGGTTAGCGGCGGTGCCACAACAGACCTCAGTAAAACCGCTGAGGTAATGGGGTTGAGGCAAGTGAGAGCATGGGTTTCACAGGGCCCACATGAATTTTCAAACTTTATTCATGCCTGGTCGGCCAGCTTTGTTACCATGGTTCTCATGTCTGGCCAATCGGCACCACTCCCAGTAATACTTCTATTCGAGTAAGATATTTTATTTTTTTTGTATCGAGTAATCGGGTTCAAGAATTGGTTCTTCCGAACACAATATTCAATCAGCTGATATTCATAATGAGCAACCTCCACAGATGTTAACTTACAATAGGCGGCTCATTAAATACTTCCCGGATAGCGCATTTCCTTTTTCGCCGGTTGCCTTAGTTAAGAACTCGGATTATGATTTGAGTTTAATAACCCCTCTTAGCAGCACTTGATTATTTTCTGGACTAATGAGTTTCTTTTTGAGGGATAAACTTGATAACAGTCCATTTGCTGTCAGGACTTGTGGCATGTTTTACTATCTTTGGTCATCTAGGGGTTCCTTCTGCGGATGGACTGTCTCAGTGCCATATACTCCCCAAAAGTCGCGCTATCGTCACGAAGTGTTCACGGATCATTTAATGATAATCGTGGACTGTGGCTGTTACTGTTGCAACACTTTGTCGTTTTCAGTCCTTGACTTTTTACTCGGAAAGGCACTCCTATTATGTCTGGTATCACAATGTTGAAGACGGTTTCGGTAGTGTTATCAGTTTCAGTACGAGTCCCTTAGCCTAGCCACATAGCAATGTTATTGTTTATTGGTACAGAAGTCAAAGTTATCAATAATTAGGCACCCACTTATTACCGTCTTGTTCATCTGGTTAGACAAACCCACAGCCTTTGCAGAGGTTTGTAAGACTGATCAGATAGGGAGAAATATAATTTTCATCTTATAATTTTAAACACCGACATAGTTTCATCCGTACTGAAGAGTCCTGTCTCTGCTAAATCTTGATTACAATGGTTACACGGTAGTACCCTCCACTGTCTTTACTTCTAATCTGCCTCGATGCGTTCCTGAGTTTTGCTATTCAAACCTGTCTCTTTTTTCAAGTCTACTATCACTCACACAACTGGTGTACACTGGTCTTTCTTATATATATTTATTGGGGTTAGACTTTACGGAGACACCTGGCATTTTAACGTATTATATAATGTATGCGAAACTTTAAATCTTATAACACGTGCGCAACTTCTAACACGTTATACAACTGTATAATATATATGTAGAACAATTTAGTTATTCGCAGGATTCTCAGCAGGTTGTTACCGGAAGCGAAGTTGACCTCGGTCAGCGGGTGGTGAGGCGAACGCCACCCCTCCCCCATCCCAGCAGCCCTGGGGGAACGAATCGAGGGTCCCTCGAATTGGGTGTACAGTTATACAGGCACAGCTATGGGACTTTGTGCTTGGGTGATTTACAAGCAAAGTTGGGCGATGATTGACGTCAGTCCAGCCCACTCTATTTGTTGGTCCATGGTGGGGGCTATGACTCAGTTTTGCAGTTTGTTGGGCACAGTAGACAAGCGGTTGCAAATCTGTTGAACTTTTTCCAGCGCGCTACCAGTTGTTAACGTAGCTTGTTAGGCAATTTGTAGGTTCAATCGTCGCTATACCAAATTAGACGTTGTGGCATTGAACACCGTACGCAGGTCTCACGACATTCTATGAGATTCTATCAGTATGTTTCGGTGTTTACACGTCCAGGTTGGGAAACCAACGCCTCACTCCTCCTGAACAAATGGCGTCAGTCCAAGAAATGTTCCTTTGCAAGTTATATATAAAGCATATTATTTTTGAATTGTGATAGGACGAGGCTCACGTCATGATATATAATGTACTGTACGCGCATTGCATAATCTAACAATGATATCTCCAATTTTCTTCGGCTGTGAGGGATTCGCTTTTGCCAAAAGTAGTTTTTTTTGGCGGTGGCATTATCAAAATTTCATGATAGCGGAGACAACTATCTCACGGCTGGTATTCAGTGGAGCTACCTCCGTTTGGAAAAATACTCCATCGCCACTGTACGCTTTGCTATTTTTTCGTTAATTTTTATTGGCCTTGATTTGAGACAGGGACTTTTGTAACCGTGTATCTGAGTGTCTCTCCACTAAATGATCAATTATACCTTTGAACAAAGGGAATGCACTTTTTCAAGCATCTCTCAATGGTATAATTCGAAGTGTTCCTTTTCTCGTTCCACTCTCATTTACATTTGGGTTGTTTACGTTCCACTCGCATAGACATTTGGGGTTGTTATACGTTCCACTCTCATAGACATTTGGGGTTGATTTACGTTCCACTCTCATTGACATTTGGGGTTGTTTACGTTCCACTCTCATTTACATTTGGGGTTGTTTCACGTTCCACTCTCATTGACATTTGGGGTTGTTTATGTTCTACTCTCATTGTTCGCACTAGGTTTACACAATTTATATGCTGTACGTTTTATAATTTATTATGTATATTTATATTGCCTAGCTCAATTTATGTAAGAAATAATGATACTACTTTTTCTATGAAATTGAATATTAAGTGCATAATGTCATATCTCTTAACTTCGCCGGGGCGCATGTTTGTGTTGTCTGATATGCGGGGAGATTAGGCAGCGTTATCGTTCGTAAGTAGGTCATTTACAATGTACATGAATAACTGCTATTTAACATAAGTTGTGGACAGTCACATTAGGTAACAACTTATAGTTAAAATGAAAGCTCCATTTATAGGTTTAGTGGTAAGTTGTAGTTATTTTCATTTAAATACATAAATTGCAGTATTAATATATTGAATACATACACGTATTTTACTGTTCACATACATAAAGGATAGTATTGTATTTCTTACCTTTGTTCGAATAGCACCTATATTTTAATGTCCTGCTTTATCTTACGATATGAAGTCTATCTCTTCAATAAAATAATGTTTGTCCTTTTCAGTGGCTGTTGGCACTATGCACAATTGATGCAAAGCAGTGCAATACTGAACACGGGGTTAAATCAAGTAAGTACATAATCTGTAATCAGAAAAATAAGATGTAATACTCTTGTTTTTAGACAAAACTGTCATTTGTCAATGATATATTTTTATACCCCCGAAAATTGTTCGGGGGCATATGGTAATCGCGCTGTCCGTCTGTCCGTCCGTCCGTCTGTCCGGATACTGTCTGTCCGTTATTCCGAAATTCGTGTCCGGACCGTAACTTCAGAAACCCTGCAGGGATTTTTAAATAACTTGGCACAAGTGATAACCATAACAAGACGATGTGTCGCACGCAAAACCCAGGTCCGTACCTCAAAGGTCAAGGTCACACTTTAAGTTCATATGTCAAAAACAGGTACGCAATTTCGTGTCCGGACCGTAACGTCACAACCCCTACAGAGATTTTTAAATAACTTGGCACAAGTTATCACCATAACAAGACGATGTGTCGCGCGCAAAACCCAGGTCCGTACCTCAAAGGTCAAGGTTACATTTGAAGTTTATAGGTAAAAAACAGGTACGTAATTTCGTGTCCGGACCGTAACGTCACAACCCCTACAGGGATTTTTTCATTTCTTGGCACAAGTGATCACCATAACAAGACGATATGTCGCGCGCAAAACCCAGGTCCGTACCACAAAGGTCAAGGTGACACTTGCAGTTCATAGGTCAAAAACAGGTACGCAATTTCGTGTCTGGACCGTAACGTCACAAGCCCTGCAGAGATTTTTAAATAACTTGGCACAAGTGATCACCATAACAAGACGATGTGTCGAGCGCAAAACCCAGGTCTTCAAGGTCAAGGTCACACTTGGAGGTCAAAAGTCAAATTGTGTCCGGTCAATAACTCTGGCATTCATGGACGGATTTTCAGTGCTCACCACAACAAGACGATGTGTCACGCACAAAATCCAGGTCTGTGGCCCAATGTCAAGGTCACATTTAGAGGTCAAATGTCAAATCGTGTCCGGTCAATAACTTTTGCATGCCTGGACGGATTTTCAAATAACTTTGCACAACTGCTCACCACAACCAAATGAGGTGTCGTGCACAAATCCAGGTCCATGACTCCAAGGTCAAGGTCATACTTAGAGGTCAAAGGACACTTACAGTGATATTTCTTGTTTATTATTATTTTAAAAATGTCTTTTAGACTTTACACGAACATTGTATCCACATAATTATATTGTCTGCATGATTTCTTCATTATATCCCCGCCGCTTCGAAGTAATGGTGTTATATTGGCATCACCTTATCCGTTGGTCGTCACTAAGCAACGTTTCATATATCCTACGATTGTTTACCGATCGCGTTGAAACTTCACAATTAACATAACTACCAAGTGCTGACTGTCAATACATCCACAACATTTATTGTTGTCAAAGACGCGTAAGTGTCGAATGTTCATCGCGTAGTTTACACTTGTAAACCAATGTTTTACTTATCGTACTAATTATTTTTTAATACAACACAACCTATCACTCTAGCGACTTCAGTATTTCGTGGCACCGACGATTACTAAAATACGATTTAACAACCGCTATTATTATACCTCACTCAAAATTCTCTATGTAATTTCCCCATTCCCGATCAGTCAACAATTGGTAATGTTTCATGGTAATGTTTCATGGCATGAAACATTATCTCGTGCATACCGATCATTATCTCGTGCATTACCGATCAGTCAACAATTGGTAATGTTTCATGGTAATGTTTCATGGCATGAAACATTAAATCTTGAAAATTTGTTTCAAGTTCTTTATTGTTGTTAATAAAAAATAATTGCTGATTAAATGAATTTTGATGTTTGGTATAATAAAATAAATATCACATCCCATGGAGGGTGATAGAACATATTGTCAACCCTCGATGTGGTAATGTCCACCTCGGCTAAAGCCTCGGTGGACATTACCAATCTCGGGTTGACAATATGTTCTATCACCCTCCATGGGATGTGATATTTATATATTATTATACCTCACTCAAAATTCTCTATGTAATTTCCCCATTCCCGATCAGTCAACAATTGGTAATGTTTCATGGTAATGTTTCATGGCATGAAACATTATCTCGTGCTTCTAAAAAAAGAACGGTGGTTTCCTCAAGTGCTAAAAATAGAACGGTGGTTTCCCAGTTCAAGGGAGGTAACTATGGTATAAAATCTAGTCTATGTCAGTGAGCGCTTATTAAAAAGCATGAATGACGTCATTAAGCGCTTGCAATCACATGTAACAATAAGAAATTAAAATATATATATATATATTTGTCAAAAATTTGTTTCAAGTTCTTTATTGTTGTTAATAAAAAATAATTGCTGATTAAATGAATTTTGATGTTTGGTATAATAAAATAAATATCACATCCCATGGAGGGTGATAGAACATATTGTCAACCCTCGATGTGGTAATGTCCACCTCGGCTAAAGCCTCGGTGGACATTACCAATCTCGGGTTGACAATATGTTCTATCACCCTCCATGGGATGTGATATTTATATAATGACAGCTGCTCTAATATTCTGGATCCAACTATATACTGCTATTCAAACAAATTGTATTCTTATACCCATCACTCTCAAGAAAGACAGGGAAAGCAGCATGCAAGGACGACAGTCAACCACAAAACACAAAAACAAACACGCAAACAGACAAACGAGAAGACAAAAGTAATAAACAAATATAAACGACATCACAAACACAAAAGGGTTGACAATAGGGCTACCGCCTTCGAACGGTCAGTGGCAACAAAGGCCACTGGGGGTTTAAACCGGTTCTAGGGTGCACCAAACCTTACACTTACCCTACTGTCATCCCATTAAAACAGGACAGTGTAAATAAAGAAATCCCCGCCATGATCTAATCTCTAACCAACAAGGCAGCATCAATAGGTAATATAAGTAAAACATAAATATGCTCGTGTAAATATAATACAAAAACCAATAGCCTAGAAAGCCACAATGAAGGTACTCAGTGACTTGGCAGAAGCCAGAGCAACAAGAGAATAAACCATTAAGTGCACGACAAGAAAGATCATAGACACACACATCAAACGCCACCGTCCCAATGGGCTTTAGGTAGGCGTCATCGTAGGGTCCACAGCCTGTCCGGTCATCGTACAATTAAAGAGGAAAGCATAGTGGCGAACTGTAAAAGGGTCCACCATCAAGCATGCAGTACGTTGAAAAATGATAGGGTCATAACCTCTTTTGATAAACTTTTTAACAAGTTTAACAAAGATAGTATGAAAGTGATCATGAGCAAGAATCTTACGAAGTTTATAAATCACATCACCATAGAAGTCAGGTTGTGATAGTCCTTGTCGCCTTCAAGCCTTCACACACCAAATAACTTGCAGTAACTGTGGTGTATATTCAGGCAGAGCAAGAACATTTAATAGTCCAAACAATCACAGTGTTGCTTGGCGTAAAGGAGTTACGATTCACATGAAATCTGTAAGAATATGATTCATGTTCTATAGTGTTACGTCTGTTTATGTCATTGCACAACGGTCTGCATAGCTGTGTCTAGATCGACGTCTGGATCGACAATTAACACAATGTACAACATAGTCTGCAAAACTATATCGTGTATGACGTTTGGATCGACAATGCTTTACAATGTACATCATAGTCTGACTAACTGTACCGTGTTTGGATGGACAATTTACAATGTACAACATAATCTGAATAACTGTATTATGCTGACGTTATGATTGACAATTTGCAATCATGTATAACATATCGTGTTTGGAGTCAGAATCGACAATTTATAATGTACAACATAGTCTGCATAACTGTTTCGTGTTAGACGTTCGGATTGGCAATTTACAGTGTACAAAATAACGGTATTGTATTTGACGTTAGGATTGACAGTTTACAATTTAAAACATAGTCTGCATAACTGTATCGTGTTTTACGTTTTGATTGACAATTTACAATGTACAAAATAGTTAGCATGACTGTATCGTGTTTGGCATTCGGATCGACAATAATTTACAATGTACATCATAGTCTGCATAACTGTATCGTGTGTGACGTTTGGACTAACAATTTATAATGTACACCATATATTGCATAACTGTATCGTGTTTGACGTTTGAAATGAAAATAGTTTACAATGTACAGCATAGTCTGCATAAATGTATCGTGTGTGTTATAAAAACCGCTAAAACAATCGACAATTTCTTTGCCATTATAAACACATTGGGAACCAAAGTTTACCATTTGTGAAATTACTTCTCTTTACATTGAAATAAGAGGGAATTATAATTTCTGTAAAACATGTAGATTACCACATGTTGCTATTGTTTTCGCATATTTCTTCTGAGACTTATTCCCTTAATCATGTTAATATAACTGATAAGTATATTTGAACGCAGTTTAAAACTCCGGCGATCTTTTTGCTGTTAACTGTTTCAAGGCTCTCCCTCTATTATCTACTCGTTTTGTGTTTGTGTTGTCGAATACTTTGCTTCTCCGTGCCCGAGGGGTTAACGACATTGCGTTGTAAACCTTCTCGGCTCTCAAAGCTGCGGGTTAGAATCCCATTGGGAGCTCGATTTGGCGGAGGTATACTGTACTGGTTCTACTCAGGAAAATTGGGTGGTCTACCTCCAGCCTTCCACCACAAAAAAATCGACCATAATATATATTCTTATATGTGTTGGAAATGACGTAAAACACAAGACAAACAAACATTGTTTTTGCGAATCTTTGGGAGACTTTGTTCTGTGAATTCTACATTTTCTTTTCGACATGAATACCTACTTGTATACAACAATAAATAAATATACATGCGCGTAACATAACATATACGACCAGTATACATGCGCCACTTAAGGGTAAGAGTGTATAATTCAGATTCATCATGCCAATGTTCACGTTATGATCTGATATAGGGGTGACCTATATTTTCCATGAAGACCGATCATGTGTACATATAAAATTCTAGCACATACTGAACTATTTATATATACTAGGCAAGTAAACAACGCATAATACTTTTTCTAGACGAAAACTATTGTGTATATATAGTATATTAGTCTAATTAAAGCAGGGTCCCAATGATTAGTACATGAAAAATGCTTATAAATAAATGCAGTCAATTCTCAAGTTTTTGCGTCTGTGTGATCAAGATTTCGGCACCAAACCATTCCGACACCTACACGAATCGGCACCTAGACGTTTCGGCATCAAACCATTTCAGCATTTATTTTTCATTTTACCCTAGACTTTTCGGCACCCATTTATATTTGAGTATTATAATGAAGTAAAGAAGTAAATAAATTAAATATTTTCTATAAGATCACTTTTAATTCATTTAAGGTTTTGAGCCTGAATACAACTAAAAAATGAACATAAATAGGGCCCATATGATAATCACTTGTAACATTTAAGTAAGACTTTTATATTATATTGTAGCATGGTCACTGAAATTCCCTTTGTAATAGCTCAGGTGTAAATCGTTTAATTGAAAATACTTGAATATGTTCCCTTTAACATGTATAATAATGTATAACTAAGATCAAAAAAAACTTATCTGTATTCATACAGTATCTTTTAATTCTTCACTTTACATTCCTGTCATCTCCATATCGACGACTACAGGTATGTGACTTGAACAGAGCGTCCACAAACTAACCCATTATTAAAAATCGTCTACATATAGCGCATGCGTTAAACTTTTCTTGTTTTTTGTTAACGTCGAACGTCCGTTAACACCAGTTTTAATTAACTATTCTAATAAACAACTTGAAATGATGGTAGCCTATTTGACTACGAGTATTGTAATCGGGTATCGGATAATATATATGTATGTATGTAGGTTTATGTGAATATTTCTAGTTTCTGACTTTAAAAAAAACAAATGTTTATGATTTGATTACAATCGAATTGCGTTATTTTTTGCTAATATGAAACATACCTACTTATCTGAATAATACCGATACCGACTATTGTTACATTAAGTCTGTTTTTATTACGGTAACCACTGTTTTTAGCAACTCCATAGGAAACATTCGTCTGTTTTTCAGTTTTTAAATAGTTTAATTATTGGTAATCTAATACCGCTAGTTGAAATGCAGACTTTGAGAGTTCCGATGTGTTTGTGTTAAGCTGTTCGCATGTTACTAAACCCATCCTGATTTAGAAAACAAAGATACATGTATACAAATGAATTTCAGAATTATTTTAGTTATTAGATCTAAATTTTAGTTATTAGATCTAAATAACCATTGTCCGCTTCTTTGTCCATGTATTGTTGTAAGCGACACAATAGCGCTAAAGAATAAAGACTGTACATAATTTAATCAATGTTTGGTTAATAAAAATATACATTGCCTTTATGTTTAGCACTGTTTTGTGTTTATAACATAACACCGATGCAGGAAAATAGAAACGGGCAATGGTAATTTAAATTAAAGTACCAGTAAAGTATCGAAGACTGTTATGTCATAGCAATATGACTATGGCTATAAATGTTATCGATATTGTAATATTTTACGTATTTGGTGAGCGTTTGAAAACGCGAACAATGGCTTCTTTAGCGTACAAGTATAATTATGCCGATGCTTGTTTGTTTAAAGATCAAAGAACATTCAAATATTCTATATTAGTGTAAACCGTTTTCTTATATTATCGGCTGCCTTTCTCCCATCAAACATCGTCCAAAAGCACTGGCATTATTTGATTGCCAAATCTCCAACTGAAATATAATAGTAAGTGTTACCTTGTTACTGTTTCCTTTGTAGGTAGCCTGGGAAGGGAATTTATCTTCGGAATATTGGATGCGTTTTCTATTGATGCTAGAGGACCGGTAACACTTGATATTGTATCAGAGAGCACTGGAGTAGTGTCAGTGGAAATACCGTATTTTAATATCAACACAACATACACGGTGTCGCCTGGCCACAATCTGTCTATACCTATTAATAGCAATATACAGCAAGATGGAACATTCCAAGGTCCGAGAGCTATTAGGCTTGCATCGAATACAGATATCTCGGTTCTTGTCACTAATTATGTAAATTCAGACCCGACTGAATCGTTTCTTGTATACCCTGTATACACCCTTAGTCAACGTTATGTTTTATCTTCATATATATCTTACGACTTTTTTAAATACGGAAGTAGAGTGATGGTCATAGGTGTGTCAGATGAAACTACCGTTACTTTTAGCCCTGTCCACAATGTGACTATCAGGCTGGGCAGGATGGAAGTGTATCAGTTACAACTTCCATATCCCCAAGATCTGACAGGCTCTGTCATAGAATCTAATAAACCAATTACTGTGATATCTGGTTCGGCGTGCGCTCGAATTCCGTATGTAAATTCTGGTTGTGATTTTATTGCCTCTCAGATGTTTCCAATCAATACATGGCAAAGCACATACATCGTACCTCCAATACGACCTAAATCATTCATGTTGCGAGTTTTGTCAAAAGCCTCGTTTGTCAATGTGACATTTACAAACCAAACACACACTTTTACTGACAGAATACATACAGCTAGTAAGAAAGATTATTTCTTTGGTGACGATGCTGTTATAGTCATTGCTAATGGTCCAGTAAGTGTCGCCCAGTATTCCGTGATTAAACACTACGATAATGTGGACGGTGAACCGTTTATGACGATGGTACCGGGAATTTTGCAGTTCGTCAGTAAATATACGTTCGTAGTGCCACAACCATCTGGAGGGTTCACACACCACTTGGCAGTGATTGTACCAACACCTAAGATTGATGGACTTCGCCTTGATGGATCATCATTTCAGAGCACGACCATACAGGTACCAGCCCCATTAAACAACTACACAGTTCTCACAACAACAGTTACCTCCGGCTACCACACCATGACACATCAGGATACGTCAGTAACATTCGGCGTGCTGGTCTATGGATTTAAAATAAGCCGTGGCTATGGATTTTATGCTGGAATAGACTTAGATGGTAAGTAAATTAATATCCAATAAATAATTATCCCCCACAAAACGAAATTGTGAGAGGGTAACAGTCCGTTCGTCTGTCAACTTGTTATTGCCGATGTATACCTAAAATGAAATAAACTAGGGGTCGATTGGTGCTGTTTTCCGTACTGAGGTAGCTTTTTCTGTATACAGTAATAAATATTCACCTTTCTAAGCTGAAATGTAAAGTGACTTTGTCGAAATACTTGCTTCCGAATTGTTACGCCATTAACGTTTATGAGTTATTGATGACACTTGATTAGGACATTTCCTACAGTAGTTTATGCGCATTCTTTCTTGCATATCTGACTAAGGTCAACCATGTACACACATAGCATAATTGTTTCATTTTTTTAAGATATAATTTCCACTAGTTTTCATTATTATAAATCTAATAAAATGTCAAGATAGTAAAGACATTTGTTGATACACTAAAATCATGTATAGTTTCTGTATTTGTTACAGACCACGGATAGATTTATTGGTTTACCTCGTTGTATCGTGTTCATACGTTTTACTCGAATACAGTACATATTTCAAGTAATCAGTAACATACAAATACATCCGTTAGTAAGAGCAGAACAAGGCTCTTGTGTTTTTAGTTGTCCTTCCCCTCTGTCTATCTGGGGTTTGGAAGCTTTAATGTAATCCCCCTATGGAAGCTTTAATGTACCCCTCACATGATGTGATCATTCTATAATATATGTCATTTTAACGTACTATATAGTGTTAAGACATCTTAAGATGACGACTATATGCTTATGTTAAAAAATAATTAGTTCATGACGTTATCGCGCTTTTAGTGTTTACCCTACTTTTAAATAAGCCAATTAGATGGTTCAGAATTGCAAATTCTGGCTACCTATATAGAGACTATCGATACACCTATGATAACAACTCAGCCGGATACAGTCTATGAAGAGGAATCTCCACTATTTAGAAACCGCGGTAGGCAGTTATGCTCCCGTCCATTTTTTGGTTTCTTAATGGTGAAGATTTCTCTTCATAGCCTCTATCCGATACAAAGGACAAGTGTAGATCAATATGCACAACTGACATTTTGGACGAGACACAGCAGAGTTATTACTTTTAATTTGTTACATGTTTATATCATGATAAAAGCTCGGAGAAGTCAAATCTGATTCCCCGCCACCGGTCATACTGTAGGAAATAATAAACGTTCGTACAGTTATCATGTTTGAGCGTTATATTGCAGTATCTTGCCGTGGTCGTAGTGTTACGTTATCTTGAAAATAAAACTCTACAAGCTTGTAATTTTGTAAAATTGAAGGTCCAATTTATACAAATACTTTTTAAAAAAATGGCTCATGCTGAACATCTAATATATATATATTTAAAATACATCTTATTTCTTATAGAGGTAAACGTAATGTACTTGAAAGATCTCCAGGCATATTAATGTAGTATTAATAAAACACTATATATTCGATCAAAATTATATTAAATAATAATCATAAATAATTCTCATGCAAATCATATAATAATTGGTTTATATGTGTATGAAACATTTCGTATGCAAATAATATAAGAATCATATGGCTTTCAATATGTGGTAGATTGGTAGTGTTCACTGGAATGTTCTCTATGCGATAAGCCACCTTTTAATTTCAGCTCATGCGTGGCTATTACTAGCACCAGTAATTACATACGTGTATGCCATTATCAAAACATTAGATAACTTTCATATACAGAATCGTACACTTAAAAAATGTCCTAGATTTCAAGTATTTTCCTCCTGTTTTCAACATCAGGAGATATTAAAAACAATATCTTTTTCGTTTCAAAAAAATCTATTTCGTTTTATTCGGCAATGCTCATGTTTAGTCAAATGTTTATATATGCAGAGTGTTGTTATATATGACATGCATACATATAATTTAACAAACACTGATACACTGTCTACTCCTGTCCATAGCTCTCAATTGTAGAGGTTATGTCGTCCGCCACCTTAGCTTAACCCCGGTTAATCCTAGTTATATGAATACATTGTACACAAATTCATCAATAAATCGGCGACGGTTAAAATATGTTTTCACAATATCTTACAATACTTATCTTAAAGAGTATTGGCTGTTTAATGAAGCATGCACAATGATATCCTTACTACTAGATTTCTATAGGAACATTTTTCTCATTGTCATACATGTTTGCTTTATCGATATATTCTTTTTACTTCATCACCTGGTATAAGGACCATGCGACGAACAAACTACAGTATCTCAACAAACTACATCAACTGTGATCAAGACAACAGTCCTTCCAACATCAATAACTTCAAATGGCGCATCAACTACGCCCTTAGCACAACATGGTAATAGTTGAGATAATCAGAAATCGTTGTTATTACTTGCTTATTAATAAAGTGTACTGGTATGTATATCGAATATTGTTAGACACATGTTATATCATAGAAATGTATGTCTAACCAGTAATTATTACTTTATTTATTTTTACTAATCGCATTCTAAGTGTTCATGTTAGTTCCCATATACACTCAGGGGTGTGACTACTTTAAAATACTTACAAAATATATTAAATGTGTCACATTATAATATGGAAAAAATAGCAAAATAACTTCAAATCCAATTTATTTCTTTACTATTTTTTCCCACACATGTATCTTTTCCCTAGTTGTTTAATTGTTTGACTTTACAACTTGTTACGCAAGCATTGGATATTTGTACCCAAAGTCTGTGAAGGTGGTAACCATTATATCACAAACAGAAAATAATAATCCAATTGCAATTCTAACCAACAAGTGGATGACGCCAACATAAACAGAGTAAACGTTCCTTTGACTTACTGATAACGGTAATACTATGGAAACGTATTCTTACCCGCATAAAATGTAAAATTACAGTACTTCAAATATATAAAAATAGATATAAAAGTCGAACAGGAAAAATAGCATTCAAGGATCACAGTCAACCAAAAGCGCGCATAGAAACAAACAACTATAAAGATGAATATACGGCAAGATATGACATCACAAACACAAACAATTTGACAATAATGCTACGCCTTGGAACGGTCAGTGACAAAAACGGCCGCTGGGGGTTTAAACCAGCCTGTAGAGTGCACCAAACCTCACCTTTACCCTACTGTCATCCCAGTAATATAATTTGGATGTGTTATATAAAACGTATGAAAAAAATGACTTTAGTGAAATTATTTATATGTTTTGCCTGAAAGAGATAAGTTGCATATCACCTCTGTGTGTTCTATTTCAAGTAATATAAAAATGTCATTGTACATGTTTTCAAACTTTTATTATCTTCCTTATAGTACTATTTAGAGGGTTGCGTAATTAATGTTGGCTTCCATTGATCTATCTATCTATCTATCTATCTATCTATCTATCTATCTATCTATCTATCTATCTATCTGTCTGTCTGTCTGTCTGTCTGTCTGTCTGTCTGTCTGTCTGTCTGTCTGTCTGTCTGTCTGTCTGTCTGTCTGTCTGTCTGTCTGTCTGTCTGTCTGTCTGTCTGTCTGTCTGTCTGTCTGTCTATCTATCTATCTATCTATCTATCTATCTGTCTGTCTGTCTGTCTGTCTGTCTGTCTGTCTGTCTATCTATATATCTATCTATCTATCTATCTATCTATCTATCTATCTATCTATCTATCTATCTATCTATCTATCTATCTATCTATCTATCTATCTATCTATCTATCTATCTATCTATCTCCATCCATCCATCCATCCATCCATCCATCCATCCATCCTATCTTATCTTATCTTATCTTATCTTATCGGTCGGTCGGTCGGTCGGTCGGGTCGGGTCGGTCGGTCGGTCGGTCGGTCGGTCGGTCTGTCTGTCTGTCGGTCTGTCAGCACTATCTAGATGGGCGCAAATAAATGTTAGGCTTAAGTGAATCATGGACTCTCTGGGTACCAAACATGGCCTATTTGTTAATGTACACTAAACATGGCGAACCACCAATCTGTTGTTACTGACCGTATTTGTTATATTTCTCATTCGTAGCTAAATCATATTGGGAGATTGGACTCCCCCCAACACCCAATACATTTCATGAATTATTTATCTAGTTATTTATATGTGTGCGATTGCATTGGTAAATATTAAATATAACTTTTACGAGTTATTTTAAAAATAAAGATAGTTAAAAAAGAACTTGTGGCCAAAAGGAAGTACTTTTCGGACTATCATCACTTGTTTAAGTTAGTAGCTTAAATTCATTAAATACTGATTGAATGGTACAATGCATGTGTTATCAATCGTTAATTTATCAGTATAACATTTAACCACCTCGAATGAATCACTATCACTCGAGAGCATTAGCATATCTGTCAAGTATGAAGTCTCCTCTTTGCCATATATTCCTTCTGCTGTATGCCACTCTAATCGATAATGACACTAATTAGATGATATTTAAATACATAGCATACCAATTACATGACAAACATGATCTAATAAAGGACCAGAATGGTTGAAAGTATATTTTCGTTTCGGTTAAAATCGCACATTTGTGTGCTTGGCATGGTCATATACTGTACATGGGATGTGGAGGATGGATGTGAATATTTGGTAATTTTGGTATATATATTTTCATTATAAGTTCAAATATAGAATTAAACCCTTAAGGTTTTCGTACACATGTAACCAAATTTTGAACCGTGTTGTTGATGAGTTCTTAACTAGTTGCTGTTTGTTTAGTAATTATTTTTAGAAAATATTTTTTTACCATCAAAGATGGTCCATTGCAAATTCACCAGAATCCATTATGTAAATGATGTTCTTGATTACGCCTATATTGTTCTTTTATTGATATATTAATAACATCTTTTATTTGAAGGTAACGGCCAATTATGCTATTCGTGTGAAGAAATGACCCACTTTGAGTTCTGTGATACTGTAACACAATGCCTGGAAAACGAGGTCAGATTATTAACTATTTATTGTTTCCAGTTGGTAACATTATTATTACAAAATAAAGATACATTATTGACATATATTAATATAATATGTACGTACACATGACTCATTGAAAAAATAATTTAAATTTCTATATTATGTTGAAATCATAGTGCATATTAGGAAACACAATTGTATCTGAATTAGCATGATGCAAATATATGAAATGAAAACAAACAATAACAAACATTCATTTACTATTGCGAGATTTACAAATCTCTTGCATAATTTGTATCAATAATTAACTATTACCAACACTATTCTAGGTGTGCTTTGTGGGACGGTATAGTAAGAGTGGACAGGCAATGTTTAGGTCAGGGTGTATGCAGCATGACGTATGTACCAAATACATTACATATATATATATACTTTTTAAGTAAATATTAATTTATTATCAGCTGTTCCATGACGCTTAGTATAATGCTGATTAGTCCCGAAACGGTTTTAACAGGGGGAATATAGGTTTATCTCCCGCCTGTCATTCTGACAGTCTGTTCGTCCGTCCGCAAAACTGGGATCCTGTGATGCTGGAGATATGTTTATGAAATGTATTGTTTCGATCTTGCACAAATGGATAATTAGATTATGGAGTAACGCTCTGAGATATGTTCATGGTTAGTATGTGTATTTAGTATGTGTATTAAGGGCATGGAGGTATTATGAACCTGTCATTTTGTTTGGCTCGCATTAAATAAGGCACCTATTGGGCTTTTCCTCCCAAACGTTTCATCCCCCTTTTTCAACTTTGAAATCTGGAAATCTAGCTACGGATATTGGAATGTCGACCTGAGATAGTTTTAAATTTAGAGATTAAGATATTTTCATGAAAGATAGCGAGTTTATTAAGGATATTGGTGAGATTATGTACGAGTCATGGTCTTCGTCCAGATCATATCAGTTTTAGAAACATTGTCCCTTGCCTTTTCTTATACGGCTAGATCATTTGATTGTGGATTAAGGCCTTCAGCTAAGTTCATGAAATTTAAATATGTATTAAGGGTATTATAGGTAATATGTACGAGTTTTTCTCGAATCTTAAACAGCCACTTGGCGGCCACTTTCTTTTTATATTCTAGACTTTTAGCTCTTATGTTTTATACCTTTCTTAATAACTGCTTAATGGAATTCATTGTAAATCATCTTATGTCGATAGTATCTTAAAATAACTGTAAAATACACATACCAATACACTGATTGTGTTAAGCAAAACATTACGTAGTGCAGCCTTAACTCCATTAAGCGATGAGAAAGCTTATATAAGCAGGATTTTATAACGGATATTTCGACAATAAAACACGTTTAAGAACAGGTTTTACTGCAAAAATGCAAAAACCTTATTAAAATTGTCTAATAAATGTTTTAATTTTACAATATGCGAACTTGTTAAACCCAAATTAAGGTTTTATTTCACACTCCAATGTAGCTAGTACTGAACATATTAAACCCCAAAACACGCAAAAAGACAAACATGAATGGCAATGTTAATAAGGAATAAAGGCATATGACGTCACAAACACAAAAAGGTTTGAAAATAGGGCTACCGCCTTGGAGTGGTCAGTGGCAAAAACGTCCGCTGGGGATTTAAACCAGGATCTAGTGTGCACCAAACCTCACACTTACCCTAGTGTCATCCCAATACAACGGGACAGTGTAAATAAAGAAATCCCCGCCATGAACTATTCTCTAATCAACATGGCAGCAAGTATGCAATGTAAGTAATAGACAATATAAGTAAAACAGAAATATGCTCGTGTATATATAAAGGTTTGGAAATATTTGTAGTGGTGCAAGAACTAGAATTGGAAATAAAACGGGCTTTTAAGGTTGTTTGTGTAATTTGGGAATCCAGTGCATCGTTGGAAGTCTGTTATGGTTTTCGTCTATTCCAGCCTTGAAAATCTTGCACTGAGTGATATGTGTCGAAACAAAATTCAGTAGATTGCACTGGAGTATACGAATTAGTACTCCCAAGTTCATGAGATGAAATATTGACGTAATGGAGGCGTCAAACAATCATTATATTATTAGCTGCTTTATCAGCAGGAACTAAAACAAACTTATTATGAAATTCCTGGATTCCTGATTTTAAATTACGAAATGAAAACCTAGGTCTAGTAGGACGTAGGGAGGCGTATATAAGTTAATACGGGTATCTATGGTGTTAAAAATAGTATTTTTACAAGTGGAAAGGGAGTTAGGGTCAGCATGTTCTCTACGAAACATATAAATACTACAATCCTCAACGGATTGGTAAATCTGACCACGGCATGCATTAAAATCAATCACGGAAGGCAATCTATACTTCGCACCTTTATAAAACAAATGCCGAATACGTTTATCTATAATACCAAAATTACCAGTAATAACACGACCGGCCGGAGCATAGCAAACTAATTTAGATGTTTTACACTCGCATTCATTAGGAGTGTTATTTACTATATCACAGACACTATTTTGTTGTAATTGAAAATCATATTTCTCTAATTGTTTTTTCGTACTTATAACAAATTACAGGATTTTTGGAATAGAATCAACTACACGATTATCTCGAAAAACACTTGGTATATCAATACAAAAAATTCGCTTATTAAGATAAAGAAGTTTTAGAAAATATCTGACGTCATCAGACTCCTTATCAATATGGGGTTGAAGAACATGTTGCGTATAGCTTTGAATTATGGAAGCAGTGTTATACAAAGGATTTATTCGAATGAAAATTGTGTCTGCTTCCGCGTCAATCAGCTGAAGTGAAGAAATGGATGGTGAGACAAGAAAGCATCGAGTGCTTTCCGGACTGTTTAAAATAATATGTAAATCAGTGCCTGACATAGTAATACGTGATTTCCGTTTGATGTTACCATTACGGCTACAACCATGAGACCTAGATTTACGCTTTCAAATGGAAAATATAGCAAACATGTCAATATAAGGCTCTTTTGAAATATTTCGTTCTTAATAGATATTATCATTAAGGACGAGTGGAAATGATGTCTGCAAGTTTTTCATCCACTTTAGTTCAGCTATATGTCAAACTTTTATTTTGAAAATTTTGGTTGAATCATTATCATAAGTATATTTTAACAGATTGAACAGTGACGTTACTAAATCTATGACCTGACTGGCGAAAGTGTTGGTACACGTAACTCCTTACCTTTTGGGATTGCCTGCATTATATTTATGCTCACAGAATCGAACTTTTAAGGAACGACCTGTTTGTCCAACATATTGTATACCACAACATTTCAAGTCAAAACATAAATGACGTGAGAAGTACGTCATGAGTATTCATGTGAGATAGGGAAATCTCGCTCGAGGGTCAGAAATGTAACCAGGGATGAGTACAATTCTGATCCCGAATGTGAGACATGGATAAACTCAAGATGGATTCTTTTTCTTGCATATCATTGAAGCGTATCAGTGGCCGATGCGGGTTCGTATCCCACTGGGAGCTCGAGCTGTAAGTGAGAAAGTGTCGATTCTTACTGATAGCGGGAGTTGTACAACACTGGTTCTACAAAGGAAAAGTGGGTGGTCTGCCTCCACCACAAAATATTGACCGTCATATAGAACCTTACATGTGTTGAAAATGACGTAAAACATCATACAAACAAACAAAAACATATCATTGGCATTTGTGCGTTGACGTCGACAATAACTAACGTTTATTGTGTTTTTTTTAAAACAATGAAGTCATGCAGCTGTTCACGATATTGACGCCATTATTGTTGCGCGTGAATTTTATCTCGACCCTAGATAGAAATATCTTACCCCGGTAAAATGATGGATATTCTTGTCCGGTATGCAAAAAAATAAGGGACATATGTACATGTAGTTTTTTTTGTCTATCGCATCCGGTATATTCTGTTTTTCCAATAATCAGTTGTTGGGTCGTGCGTTTGTGAAACCGAGAGGGGTGGGGCGCGTGATGAATTCACGTCCCTGCATCATTGTTTCACAATCAATGCATATGGTTTCATGCGGAGAAGCATCTCGGAAAACGCTATTCATTACGTGGTCCGAGTATTAACTTTCATACCCCATCCAACGCTTTCCCATCGCTTAATAGAAATAAGGCGGGACCACGCAATGCATTTTTATTTTTATTTGTTTTTCAATCATTGTAGATGAACACCAGCTTGTTGTTAATAGTGAAAACACAATCATGTACAAACAGACCGTATTGACCAAAGTACATATAAGAACAAATCGATTGAACAAAAATAAGTATGAAAGTCGAACAGGAAATGCAGCTTTTACAGAACACAGCAAACCCGCAAACACGCAAAACCACAAACATGAATGGCAATGTTAATAAGGAATAAAGGCATATGACGAAAATGGGAAAAATTACATTGGGTGGGAATGGGTCCTTATACAGGCCGCTACAAAAAAGAGTAAAAAGCCATGCGAGCATACTGTTTACCATTATAACTGCACCCCACCTAGACGGATGTGAAAAAAACCCGAAACATTTTCATACAAATAAATTGAGGGTACTTAATTGCTGCGTTCGTTTATTAGGAAATCCTTCACGAGATGGCCGACATGCGGTACGAGCGTATGATCGTATGCGAGTGAATAAACAAAACACACCTATTATCCAGTGATGGATTTCCATATAATCGAACCCAGCAGTTAAATGATATATTTATTACATTTTACATCAATTTATGTTTGACTTGAACCGAAATTATACGATTTATTGAACGTTATCGCCGGTTGACGTCGACGTCAGCAATACTTTATTGATGTCACAGTTATTTATGTGTTCAGAGTCAGTTATTAATATTTAAGTGATTATCATATTATCTAACTAGATCCATTTTTATTACATTTTTATGGGTGAAATTGAGACATTCCAATCTTTTACCCATAGAAGTGTAAATAAATAGTTCGATAATATGATAATAGCTAATACGGTATTATTAACTTACTCGCAACACACAACTAACTGTGACGTTGAGCCATGATGTCAAATAATTGTCACTGACGTCAATGTCATCCGCCGCTAATGTTCAATAAATCGAATACTAAGAACTGTCGGTAAAAAAAGCGGACATAAAAATGTTCAGAGCGTTCATTTTGTCAGTGTCTTAATTCATTTTTTTTTCGTCTGAAAACACGCTGAACGATTGTTTACAAATTATGATTGAAATGATTGCCTCTTTGAATCTGCGAGGTCAGTCTAACGTTACGCATGTACTGAATACATTTGAAGTTTGTATATTGAACTCCAGACGATCTACTACAATCGCGTATGAATACATTAAAGGCAATCTTATTAAATAAGCCACGCCTCTGTATTCCTAGGTGTATTCCAGCGGCGTTATTTGGTAAAACTTATACAAAATAAAGTTAAAATTGTAATAAATAGGATATTAAAAATATGATAAACAGATTATTTAACTGCGGTCGATTAATAGGTAATTATTCACTCGATGGCAAGCGTATTGTAAAAATATATATTGTTTAGTAGCACGTTGTTTAGTGTTTCCATAGGCTAGGCACGACACGTCTCAACGATACGTTAGTTAATGAAAGAAGTGCACTATAGCAGATTTGTTTTTGTATTGCCATGAAATAGATTCCGTATTGAGTCTTCCACCAGATACTCAGGCAGATGTCAACGAAGCTTTTAATAACACCTCTCGGTATCTGCATGATATATTACATGTTGACAACCTCTATCCCTATGATGGTATATACAATACTCGATAAAAATGGACTAACAGTTATAACTGAAGTTGTAAAACCAGCATGTATATACGTTTATAACACTAAAATCCAAAAGCCTGTTTTTAATTCGAGCCGAAACATGACAAAGATATGATATCACACATCGAGTAGAAGGCTTTACTGAAAACGTTAAGAATTGCATAATAGCGATGGATATACTCAATGTCGAATGTTAAGCACATTTTTACACTTGGGTATTTTGCGATAATCTTTCTCTATCATTTTTCGTTCACATTAAAAACGGTAATAGGGTTTAAGTTGTGTACATGTTTGCATACTTTTAATACTGACCCCTAGGTCATTTACGATATCATTTCCCTGTCAATTTATTCTCGAGTTAAATATTTTTTTCAGCTTCTAAAGTAACAGGAATGTATATTTCAAACAGTATATGAATTATAACATTACAACGTCTAGTTTATTGTTTAATATCAATTATCAACGCTAGTCCATTTAATTTTTACCGAGTATATATAGCCCTAAGTACTTCAACTTAACAAAGCTAATATTTCGGATAATGTCGTTTCTTTACTCGATTTGTCTCTCTCAATTTAAAATGGAGAAGTAATAAGCACACTTTATGACCATGGAGATCATGTTTACTTCGATATCGTACTCGTTATTTCCCTACATAGACGGGGATGTTCCCAGAGCAACACCTTGTGAAGTATATTTTTCTCAACTGTTTGCTTTTCTAAAACTTGTAGTCAAGTTGAGAACTTTAATATTCGTAACCTTTGTATAACTACAAAGCTACAGTACTTCATTAAGGCTACAGTTACCGTAAACTTTGAAAACCCTTGCAAAGTAGTTTATTAAGCCTGCTCTGCCTTTAAAGCATAAACGTAATTTAAGGACTATTCTGTGACAAGGACTATCATAATCTGACTTATATCGTGACGTGATTTTTAAACTTCGTCAGATGATCACTTTCATACAATGTATATTACAATGTATATTAATCTTGTTAACATGTTTATCGAACGAGGTTATGACCCTATCATTTTGTAACGCACTTCATGTTTAGTGATTGCTCATTTTACATTTCGCTACTATGATTTCCTCTTTGATATTTCGATGACCAGAGATATTGTTAACCCTATCATAAAATCCTGAAAGGATGATAACGCTTGATATTTGTCTCCAATCTTGTCTTGTCTGCCCTTAATGGTTTGTTCTCTTGTTTCTCTGACTTTCGGCATGTCATATTGAGTAATTGCTTTGTGACTTTCTAGGCTTTCTTGTATTCATATACACATGCTCATGTTGTGTTATACTTATATTGCCTATCAATGTATATAGTCTGTTTTCACACTATTCCGTTGTATTGGGATGATAATATGGTAATTGTTCGCGTTGGTGCATCCTATAATCTGGTTTAAACTCATAGCGGCCTCTGTGCCAACAACCGGTCTAAGGCGGTGGCCGAATTAGCAGCCTGTGTCACATACACTGCCAGTTATTTACATGTAACCTTGTAATTGTTTCGTTTATCAATACATGTGTTTGGTTGACTGTGGCCATTGCAGGCTTCATTTCTTGTTTAACTGGTATGCTACTATTGAAGAAATATCCTGTTAAGCACTATTCGAATATATTAAGAGATACATGTACATATTTATTCACAATTCTATGTAGATATATACTAATTAAGTTTACTGACAGTGTACTCTCGTGCAATTATAGTGTTTTCACTTCATGCTGAAATATTTATGTCTTGCAATTGATTGCAATATCATCTACATATCTATGAATATTTACAGAGCTGTAGTCAGCAGCATCAAGTATCATTGTCGTCTTCAGATCAATGCCTGGAATGTTGCACCGGAAACACGTGCAATGGTAAAGGATGTGGTGATGCAGGTATTTCAATAAATATATATCTTTTTATAATTATATTATACAATTAGTTTCGTTTGGTACACATACATTTGTTGCATATAACTGCGAAACTAGTTGCGCCCTAACACACAGTGTATCCCGAAAGGCTCCGTTCGCGTTAACGTTTACTCGTCTATTATATATCAGATAGAGGCGTTTTACTTGTGAGATTATGGGATTCTATAACTGATCCGTAAATATGTTACCCTCATATTGTAAGCAATTCTAAAAACTCAAAAAGGAACTTTACCTGTTGTTTAGCGTCACATTTAACAATATTTGATGTCACATCAAGTCTACTTGTAGCTGCTCAACTTTATAGTACTGTCATACTGGAATTGACATAATAATACCTTACCCAGTCGCATAATACTGACACCGGGTATGACCTGTCCGATCACTTCTTGTACTCTTAGTGCCATTTCTACGATGACTTTGGCGTGCCCCAGACAGAATATGACCTAACGCGTGTGAGGTGCACGTTCTCAAATGTCACCACCGTAGTTGCGATGTATAACATAAGAACAATAGTCAAAAGCAATAACTCCGGTATGCAGTAGAAAAATGTTTAATTAACTGTTACCAATACTTGCAAGCGGCAAAATTGTCGATTATTGCTGGCGAAAGCAGATGTTCATTGTCTGTTTCAAAGCACATGGGTTAAAAGGGAATATGCATATATTCAAACAACTTAACTATTAAGAGTTCAGACACACATGGAAAAGTGCGAACGAATAATAACATTCGAATTTGAATGACAAAAAAAAAGATATGAACATCCGATTTAGAATAATTTTGCACCCCTTTCCAAGATTTTTGAAACTTTCAATAATAAAGCTTCATTAAATGGTATATACCAAGTTTGCCTTAAACACATATTATTTGAATTTAGCCTGATATGATAATGCATATTTATTACCAAGGACTGCCAAGTCGTAACGATCGTGGACCTATCTGTTACGACTGTCCTCATGCAGGCTCTCCAGAGGAATGTCGAAGTATAACCATATGCCAGGAAAATGAGGTAATACTTGCATATATTATATGTGTTACAATACACCTCTTTTATATAGCTTAACTACACACACTTATTTGTAATATAGAAGCTCACCTTTTATCATTAGTGCTCGTCAAAGACACACGTAACTATGGTTGTTACATTGTACCTGCTATACTTTGTATATGTTATTACTATGCTCTATATGAACTAGAAGTGGGCAAAACATATAAACATGAGGGACAATATATCATATAACGACGTCTTACCGAATTTAGGTGTGTAAGCCTATGTTATAACTTATATGTCGTAATACTTCGCTCAAGATGAAATATAGAAGGCAAAACACATAAATATGTGGGAAAATATCATGTAATGGCGCCCTACCGAATGTAAGTGTGTAACCTTATGTAATAACTTATATGTCGTAATACTACGCACAAGATGAAATATAAGAAGGCAAAACATATAAATAAGTGGGAAAATATCATTTAATGGCGCCCTACCGAATGTGAGTGTGTAACCTTTTGTAATACGCAATACGACTCTTACGCTGACATATAAGTAGGCAAAACCTATAAATGTGTGGGAAATACCATGTATTAACGCCTTTACGAATGACGTATCATACATCGTCTTGTAAAGAAATGTTTTCGAAAGCGTGTATCACCGCGAGTAATTCGCGGATCTCGCAAACAGATTTACCTTGGGTTTGTAAAATTCCAGAACATGTTACTCTAGCAAATATAGTTTCATTTTATACCTTCATATCCCCTTGAAAAAATTCTCAAAACAAGCATAGTTGATAACTCAATTAAAATATAATACCACAGTGGTGAAACAGAGCTGCAAGAATACGACAATTTCTGTAAAAGTTATGATTTTTTATAGTTCTGTGTAAGACGATGCCTGAATATGTTATCTTAGAAAAATGTAAAACCATTGTTTAAATGATGAATTAATTTGTATGTATTTTTAAATTCTGTATATCAATATCAAAATAATGATCAACATAAACACGGTAGGTTATAATTTCACCATTAAAATATATCTGTGAATGTCAAACTATAACTTAAGATAATAATAATTATAATAATAATAATAATAATAATAATAACACCTTCATTTAGCGAAGGAATAACACGAAAGAAATGCAAACATACGAATACAATTCTTAAAGTTTTGAAAAACCTTGCGGCCTTCGGATATTAAACATGTTAAACAATACAACAGTGAAAGCAAAACTATTATCAATATAATAGAACATTTCTAACATATTAAGACAAATCAATAATTATTACATATATTCTAGACAGACACTCATGAAAATCAATGTATTTATAATGTATAATGTCAAGATTCTTTCATATCCATTCATACTTATTGTAAACATATATCATTAAATTGACTGTAATTTAAATTTTAAGACGGTGCATAGCAACGATATCCAGATCAGAAAACCAAATGCTTCTCATCAACAAATAATATATTGTTATGAAAGTCTCTCTTTGCTCACACCCATTCATTATATTTACCTTCGTTCTTTTTAAAAATGTATTTATTTAATATAAGTTAACAATGCATTTCTAGATCTGCAGTATCGAGAAGTATGCATGGGGAGTCCATTACCATTACAAGATGGGGTGCGCATCGCAACTGGTACGTAATAAACACTAAATGATCTCTATAACATTACCGGAACCCACTGTCGTCTTGATAATATGAAATAGTGTCAGATAATTTTAATTCTAAAAGATATATATTTAAGAGGTCTATGTTTAGCTTTCGCAGTTGTGTACTATGTATGCACGGATTATTTTTTTAACCATGAATCTTAATGTGTTTACTTAATTTTTTCCAGTTGAATTACTTATCCTGTCGGAATTACTTGATTTGAATGAAAAACATACATAGTCAGTAACATTTACAATTTAAGTTGGATATTGTTTAACGACAAACTATACATATTTTCTCGATTTATTTAAACGAAGACCACAAAAAACGCTTTTTTTTTAAACTACTTTCAGTGTTATCCAATCAGAAGGTCGGTCCATCCCTTCGCTGTACGATCCACACCAATGTGCCATTCATGTTGCAGGGAGGACCTGTGTAACCATAATTGCACGGGATCAAGCAATATCAATGTCGGAAGCGAGATTGTCGGTAACTAAGTTTGACACGTTACACAAGGAAAGGGCCAGCGATGTGTAACATTGATACATTTTAAATCGATAATATTTTATTTTACGTTAATTGGATTAAATGTAATCTATTTGTTTAAAATTGTATTAAATGCAATTGAGTTGAACTCGTTTAACACGAACATTAGAGAAAAAAAGCTATTATATTTTTATATTTGTATTTTAAAACATACACACGAGACATATATATCTCTTGGGGCTAAAACAAGTATTGCAAACAACTTGTGTTCACGTTTACCATTTAGTTAAATGATAAGGGTTTAAATAAAAAAAAGATAAATCGAGTATGTTTATATTTCACTTGAATATGAGCAAACCAATGAGTTCCCGTTACGTTAAACACCGCTTTTCTCCTGCACTCATTTATTCTGGTACAATGATTTTTTTTTGATCAGCTCGCATGACTATAGAATCAGTTTGCCTAACTTTTTCCCCCCACTATTGGGTCCACCACCAAAGAATGCAGTGCGTTGCAAAATGATAGGTTCATAACCTCTTTTGATAAACCTTTTAACAAGTTTAACAAAGATAGTATGAAAGTAATAATGACCAAGGATCTTACGCTGTTAGTAAAAAACGTTTTAATATTGTTACAGGCCAAAAATATGCCATGTGAATTTTTTTTACCAACACCCTCTCATGAAGGTGATATATTATATTATGCCGAAATTCCATCGGGTAAAAAAAGGTTCATTTACAGATGTTACTGTGCCGTAGTTTTTTTTTCTAAAACAAATCTTTTCAAAAAGTTGCATTGAAAGGTATATATCGTTGGATTGGAAATAACTTAACTTAGAATTAATTTTTTTGCAACACCCTCTCATGAAGGTGATATATATTATATTATGCCGAAATTCCATCGGGTAAATTAAGGTTCATTTACAGATTTTACTTTGCCAGAGTTTTGTTTTCTAAAACAATAAAAACTGATAAAGGTGATCCTTTGGGAGCAAAAAACACAATTAAGAGAATAAAGCAGCAGACTCGGTTTTATTGAGTCTGTTCATGAGAAGTAATGAAAAAAGCAACACCTCTCACTCCCCCTAGCACCGGCTTCAGCGGTATTCTACTTCAAAGCCACCTATATTGGGCTCGTTGGTCCCAAAGGACCAGAAAAAAATAACACTACTGATTCGTAGCACTGGGAGACATTTTACAGCCGCCACACTGCACTAAACGAACGCTAGTGTGAATGTTAATAAATACTGATAAAGGTGATCCTTTGGGAGCAAAAAACACGATTAAGAGAATAAAGCAGCAAGTCTTTTCAAAAAGTTGCTATGAAAGGTATATATCGTTGGATTGGAAATAACTTAACTTAGAAAATGAGTGGTATTTTATTGAAATCGGTAAAGTACCTTTGAAGTTATGATGAGTCAAATATAGCAATTTCACCAAACTGAACCGATGACATCAGTATACCATCGCGCAACAAAGCTAAGCTGTGTATGCGATAATTGTTTTATTATCTCCCTGCGATTTACTATCACCCTGTAATATCACCCTCGCGTCAGATAATGTGTTGTCTATGGGGATTTAGCATGGACGTTTTATGTGATTTATAATAACATATAATACAACACGCACGCTGCTTGTAGTTTAAACAGTTTAAAGTTATGCCAATTCCTCTTCCCATCCCTCTACCTTGCCGTTTTAAAGTTAAATAAACTTAATAGTATTTACACCATTTTACATATTGTTCTTGTTGTGTTATCTGCCCGATGTGTGTGATTACCTTATGGTTACAGTCTCGGAGATTATCAACCGATTATGCACAATGTTTCATTTGGAAAAGCATGATGGATGTATATATGTATATACGGATGCTTTAAGCAGAGATAACAACACATGTTTTACTGAGTGTTGTCATTAGGAATTTAATTTAATTTATTTATTCTGAGTACACTCGACATGAGTTTTACCTGTAGCAGGAGTGCAATTTGAAGTATTTGTCCTGTCATTATAGCGTACATATCCGTTTGATTATGACAAGGACACAACTATGAAATAAACAAGCATGAGTGATATGCTTTATGTATTCATTTTACGAATATATATATGTGTCTCATAAATTGTCCGCAACACCGATCCAATCCTAACCCCGTCTCGATAAATCATGAGGTCGCCTGATAAATCATGATGTCACCTATTCAAACGAGAGTAACTTTTATAAGCGATGTAAAACAAAATAATATTAACATTTTATATTTAAAGAAAATAAATTCATAACAACTAATAATATTAATTTTACATCTCATATGTAAACGTTATTTATTGCAGGTTGAAACCCATCTGCTCTGATAACCTACGAACTACATATCCGGAGATAGCAGGTTAAAGTCTCACCTCTACCCAAACTAATACTATACTAATAATTTGAAACGATACTAATGTTAACCACCTAATACTATACTAATGATTTGAAACGATATTAATGTTAGCATACAAGTTATTCACAAAACATTTCTATATTCCCTTCTGGCGTGTTTTGTTTAACATAGTATATGTGTAATAAAAATATAGTCATCTAGTCGTACTTGTATTTAATATATATCCACAACCTAATCAAGCTTACACTAACTTCCAAACAAGACGATAGTGCGGAAGTATATAATACAATATATAAATGATTTGCTTTTTAATAAAGCATATAAGCATACCAATAAAACAGACTTTCGCATTGGCATTATTTAAAGTAGACAGCTTTACCAACATTTTATACGTATAAAACATAATTAGTTCTTGTGGAAATGTTTGCAATTATATTGTTTGTGAGATTGTGTTTATGGCATTGTAATTTGGGGGGAAATTAACAAAATATATTGATTTTTTTATAGTAAAACCATCTTAAATATAATTTTAATGCTAATTAGACATGCAAATGCCGCATTACAAACTAATGCGGCATTTTCGTATATATTGATTTATATGAAAAATATGTTTATGAGAAGTGCCTTAGATGAGAACAAATAGACAGATCAAACTTTCAAAATTGCCGCCGTTACTACAATAGCCAAAACCTTTAAAAGTCTTCTTCTCAAGAATCGAATCATACATTTTGATATTTGTTTAGATTATTGCTACACAATCAAGAATGTGTTTTTGCCTCACCGGGGTAGAACATAGCCCATTCCCGGTGATCCACAGTTTGAATATACATTGAAAAGATTAATACACAGCACACAGATTGCTGAAGACAGGATTATTGATTTATTGTATGTGTAAGTAACGTCGCTAAAATATGTCTTCAGCGCCCAAATTGGTGAGACCGTGTCAATTCAAGTACATTCCATCTAACAGTAAATTCCACATCTAGAGAAATTATCAAACGATACACTTCAATGTTCTTGTAAGTATATATAAAATATACATAATTAGAAACACCTCAGGGTGTATCTCGAATTGTATTGAACAACCACAGCAGTAGAGACCAATGAGAAATACAACCTATGACACGACCATAAAAACCTACCATTACAGGGTTTCTGAAGGTGCAATCATAGAGACCCAGGAGGTTATCCGGTCATCGCAAATGAGAAACATGAAGCTTAGTGTCTGACTGTAGCGGTGAAAATCACTAAGTATAACAAGCGTCGCAATACTGAAGGGTAGTAATATTTTCGGACGAATATACTGATTAATTTTATTTTCAGGAAACACGTCCGATCCCTTTAAATTCCGAACATCTCCATAACAAAGGTTGTACTATTCATTTTTTTCATATATTTTATGTAGACTGAGCGTACGTACAGTCCTTTTTCAATTTAGTACAAATGGTGTCTATCTGGACGTAATCTACAGTTTTACATAGTAACATAGAAAAATCGTAACAAAAATATTCTTCTCAGAAACCACAAATGCTCGAGTTCTCATACTTTATATGTTTCATTAGCTTTTAGTCCTCTGCGAAGTTTGTTCCAATAGTGACCACTGGGATCACATTTGACACAACCCGACACTTACTGCCCATCCAGTATGAACCTTTCGGCCCAATGCTGGCCCAACATAGGCATCTATATCAACCCAACGGTGACATCCTAGATTGGCCCGACTTAGGCAGTGAACATCGGATCTAGGTATGGCCGATGTTGGCTTTTAACATCGGCAAGTAGTAGGCCCCCCGTCGACCCAACACATTTTACAGCCACCAACATTGAGACATCGTTGTACCAACGATGGGCCAACGTTTCAACGTGGGATTACTTTCAGTGCAGTTCGGAATGACTGCCATTCATCCTGGAGGTAAACACTCCTCAGGACAGCCAAAGAAATACCTCTGGCCATTCCCTGAAGGCACTGACCCAGCCTCACCAGACAGCCAAAATCCACTTGTAAAATTATTAATGGACGTAAGCCAGTCACAGGACACACATCTTGAAGATCATTTGCTTTTAACTGATCGTTTAAATATCCATCGCTGCTCTGACTACTGTCTAAAAGCGCCCAAAAATTCTACAGGTAAAAAAACTTGTCGCATGGAATTTGGATCTGTAGTTTCACCTGGAAAACTGATAAGAAATGCTCCTGCTTTAGTAAAAGACAGAAATGGTTCTCTCCGCCTTGAGATGACACGAGATCACTCAACACTTGTCCAGCATTCACGGTATCATACTCAATGCTTGAGAGCCAATGGTGATATTTCATTGATTCTGTCTAAAATTTCACCTGAAAATCTTTCAGTTGAAGAAATAATGGCAACTGAAAAATATTATACAGGATACACATGTAAAGGCAATCAGCCAAAAGGTGCCTTTTCAGACCTTTTCAATGATTTTATTAACTCAACTGATGAATCAAGCGGTGCAAATGCAAAATCAATTTGCAACAAGTTTTTAATTAGTACAGTGAAAGAGACATATCTGCTGTTGAGGCCTCATATGAACTTTCTACCTTAACTTTGTTTAGATGCAGCCACACTTTTAAATATTTAGTGTATCAAGTTAAAGGGTCTTAGAAAAAGATGTTTCCTCTATTTAAAGAAATACTGCGCTTGATCTAATCAGGTCTAATTTTGTTTAAATAATGCGACACCTCTTGTCCCTTTTCTATCGCATGTAAAAAAATGTACATACAGTTTCAATCACAGATACCGGTTAAAAAAATAAATCCCTTATGAAATCCTATATGTCTGTTTTTAATAGACATATAGGATTTTCTTTTAAAAATCGGTATCTGTGGGTTGAATCAGGTGGGTGATATGATAATCGCTGACCTTTGTAAATACGCTATATTAAACTCCTTATTTTCACAATTCACATAATGATAATACTTCTTTGATTCACAATTATGAGTGTTCTGCTGCAATATTTCATGTACATAAACACTATTACTAATACTTATCCATCCGAATGTAACATATAGTCCTTTTACATTTATATTTTACAGAGTTTATGCATATATAAACTTTGCTTAATCCCATCCAAATTTAACAGAAGTCATTCTAATCCATTTAAGATGGAATTTATGCATGTGTAAAGTTTGCCTTATATCGCCCAAATTTCACATAATTTATAAGTCCTTCTAAATTACTTTTTTATGGAATTCATGCATGTGTTAACTTTGCCTAATCGCTCACAAATTAATTAAGTCCAAAGAAATCTATGTTAATTTTATGAGCAATATGGAAAAAGTTACATACACTTCAAAAATATATATATTTAATCCGTATAATTCTAGAATTGCGTTTAAACACGTTAGGAGTTTATTCATGTGTACACTTTGGAAAAGAAGTCTTGTGTAAGGTTTTATCAAATGAAATAACTTTTAATACTAAAGAAAATGGTATTATAACTCCAACATTAGTCTTGATATATTTAGAAAATTGAAAAACTTACCGAAACACTATAGATCACAGGTTGTATGTACCTTTCTGTACCTTTTTTGCATGACTTGATTGTCTCTTTCATTGTATTATCAAGTCCTTGTTTGCAGTACAGTGCGGACCTACGATACCATTGCGTTCGGACGCTGTGGTTTCTATAGGACCCTATATCTCAATTTTGACAAAAAAATACATTGTTTAAGTGGGTGATATGATTATCTCTGACCTTTATGTAACTATTATTAATAGTTTATCTACAATTTATATGACACACTAGCTAACATTGCACATACATTCAGACTGTGAAGAGTCTGCATATATATAATGATTTGATATGCACCTGAAAAATAAATATTGACAGAGGCGGTCAACATTTTTCTGTTTCAATGCCTCGGTCAATATTTATTTTTCTGGTGAATATACATTATTTCCAAAACATACAGGGTTAACATCTATTTTCTCAAAATACTCTGGTGGGTAATATAAACATCACAGATTAAACTTTTATTTTAACGTAAGCTAGTTAATTTCACTGCAGACTATAGAAATAACGAAGCAGGGAACTTATATTTCAGCCATTCAGCATACCAACAAACTATCTGATTGACATGTATCTGTTTTTACATTTTATGAGTGAACGGTAGGGATTTCTAGTGAAAGAAAATTCGTAATCGCTAAATATAAATAACTCAAAACACAAAACAACTATGACGTTGAGTCATGACATCAATAAAGTCTAACTGATGTTGACGTCGTCCGCCGATAACGTTCAATAAAGCGAAACAATTCGGTTAAAATCATACCTAAACATATCTTAAATGCAGTAAATATATTATTTAACTGTTTTGTTCATTTATAGGGGAATCCTTCACTCAATGGTAGGCGTGTTGTTTTTCCCTCACTCTCATCTACTCGTTTGTGAAAATAACCACACGCCTACCATATCGTGAAGGATAAATATGCAAATGAAGGCAGAATCATCAAATGTTTTTTTCTGCTCAGCATGATTTGCCTCACGTTAAAATACTCGATTACGGGAATCGACAAGGCATGTCCATCGATCGGTGTTTTACAAAGCGGTTTGTTTGTTTGTTTGAATGGTGTTTTATGTCATTTTTACCATTTGTTAGGCCATATATGTCTATCATTGTTTGTGCTAGAAGCAGACTACATGTACCCCATTTTTCCTTGGTAGAACCAGTACTGTATATCTCCGGCCATTCGCAGGAATCAACACCCTAACTTGACCAAAATATTTCATTTTTTACCCCTAACCCACCCATGCGCCTCTACCCCTATATCCCCAGAATTCAATTAATGAAATGGTGGACAATAGCTGACCAATATAATGTATTCTCTTTTTAAAAGACATGTATCTTAATTAACTAGTAGTATTGCAGCATACTTTAGATATATTAGATTAACAGTCAGTATACCGTAGTAGGACTTTATTTAAGCAGAATAATCAAATATAAATAGTTTAACTCTTGCAACCATTCAAAAAAACATGTATTGCGTTCACTTTTCAAATATATATTTTTAACTAATGATATCACACAACTCTTACAACAACATACATTTTTCCTGCAATTATAGAAATGGAAAAGACATCATCCTTATTGCCAGTGACTCTCGGGGCCGTGAAATACACCAGTATATAGAAGACAGGGGTATTTTTTCAAACAATTTTTTAAAATCTATTGTCTTGCCTGGCGCACACCTTTTAAATTTAATGAAAAAATATTGCCATCAACTTTCTTCTCTTCATTTAACTGAACAAACAAACTAGAACATTTTTTAGTCTTTTTTGGAATCTGTAACTTAACGGAAAAAAATAATCATCTAGGTGGTTGTGAACTGGCTTACAATTAATCCCAGTCCAAATTACAGAAATTTATAGATGAAATCTACTCCACTACAGAAATCATTAGTAAAACTGTACACAACTGCGAATTTCAGCTACAGTTCAGTAAAATAGCACCAGCTTCTATAAGCAAATACATAGACTTTCAGTTATCAAAAAAAATAATATTCAATTTTTTACTGATGTTAATATTACACAATTGCAAACGGTATTAGAAAATTCACTGTAGAAATCGGCCATCATATATAGCCTAACATGCACTCAAACTGATGTAAAACACCATTCAAACGAACAGACACATTCATGGTTATTTAATCAGGGTGTAATCAGCGCAATAAGAGGCTGAACATGTCAAAGTATGTAACTATTGGATTATCTTTTTTATTGTTTCCTTGTGGTTACAAAAACAGTCACTGTTTCACTGTAGTTGTTAAAAAGAGTGCCATGAATGACAATCTGTCTATGATCTTTTGAAGTTTTATGTATTGATTTGCTTAAAACTGAGATGATTGCGTTTCGTTTGCAGTCCAACAATGAACTCGGGCCTGGATTAGGATGTATATCTCCTGATAATATTATTCTCATCAGTAATATCCAATAGGTCAGGATGGCCAATGTTAGTACACATAATATGTGATTTGTAAATGTAACATTTTGCCTATACAAAGCTAATGCTGGTATCTTAGTAAATCGGAAATTATCTTTGAGTATACATATTCAGTTTGATTTAATTGTCGTCTAAGACAATAAACTGACACCGGGTGGAAATATAAATAAAGCGCGAGTACGAGTATCACCACAAACCTACATCCTGAAAAGTGTACATATCGAAGGCCACAACCCTCACCACACCCAGATGGGCATTGTTTGTAAAATGTTATGTTATAGAGATAAAGTGTTTAGTAAAAACGCTGGCCACCGAGCGTAGAGAGGAGACGGACATACTTGCTAGTACAGCATAGGTCTGACAAGACACGGACGGGAAACACGATATGCGCATGATAACAAAGAGACAAATAGAAGAGGTGCTTAAAGGAGGGAAACAATGAAAAGATTACTATTTCTACTGGATTCGTAAAGGATCTTAGATGGATAGTATATTTATTTCAGCTGAAAAGTGTTGACACCCAAGATACCCATTTTAAAACCATATATAAACCTACTGGACATGGACAAACGGATACAACAACCCAAATAGCATTGACCCTGGGGTCCGTACCCATACCAGAGGAAATAGCCTATAGGTCATAACTTGGAAACGGTTGAGATCCCGGGACCATATAACCATATATATACTTACTGAGTATGAACATACGGATACAGCCATCCAACTAGCATTTGTCCTATATTCTATCCCCGTCCCCGAGGACTGACCGGGCCATAACTTGGAAACTGATTCCAATCCGATAAACATATATAGATTTACTGGGCATGGACACACAGAAGGATACAACCATCCAACCAGAAATGACCCTGGGGTCCATCTCCACCCATATGGGGACATAATTCCATAACCTGGAACCGTTGAAATACTCACCCTATAACCATACATACACTTACTGGGCATGACCAGATGGATTCTACCCCTGGGTCGTAAGTTGGAAACTGTTAAAAATGTCCAGCATATATCCATATACACACTCACTGGACATGAACAGACACAACCATCCACCAGCATTGGCCCCGGTACATCCCCACCCCTCCGGAAATAACTTGTAATCCGTTGAGATCTCCATTCTATAATCATATATAACATAGACTTCGTCATCTAATTGTGTTATGACATTTTAAGCTTGTTTAGCAATCTTTTCATGTTGGCAAAAACTATCAGGTGCGCGTTTCGTGGCCATTTTGTCCTCTTGTTTATTGTAACTGTTACTCGATCTGTAGAATGGTCTTATTCGAATTAACGGGGAAACTACCTGAGTGTCTCTCCAATAAATGCTCAATTATACCCTTTGAACAAAGGGAGCGCACTTTCGCAATCATCTCATAATGGTATAATTCGAAGAGTTTCTTTTCTCCAACATAGCGCAAGAGAAGATACATGTTAATGACGACGAATGTTCGCCGAAGGTGTACACACCATATGTGCTGTTTTTTTTATATATTTAAGAAATAGAACATTGTTTTCTGTGAATTATCGTTTAATATATCACGGTTTGGAGTTCAATTGTAAACAATAATTTGACGAGCCCGAAGGGCGAGTGAAATTATTGTTTACAATTGAAAGACAAACCATGATATATTATAGATAATTCACCGTACACGATGTTCTATTTCTATTCTTATACCCCTAAACTGTGAAAATAACGCACACATCTGAAATCTTTCGCATTGTTTTGCTTACTCTCCTAACGTTGCTTACGTTACAATGCGTAATGCGCAATGAGCAATGCTTATTCTCCTAACGTTGCAAAAATTACAGTGATATATCGTACAATATAACGAGATATTTTAAACTAGGCTATATAGTGCGGGTGTATTAGAATATATTATATTATATTATATTTATTATATTATATTATATTATATTATATTATATTATATAATATTATATTATATTATATTATATTATATTATATTATATAATATCATATTATATTATATTATATTATATTATATTATATTACATTATATTACATATTATTTTATATTATATTGCCTGGCTCAATTTATGTAATAAATAATGATACTACTTTATTAAATTGAATACTGTACAATAAGTGCATAATGTGACATTTCTTACCCTCTCAGGGCACATGTTTGTGTTGTCTGATATGCGTTATATTACGAAAGAAGATTAGACAGCGTTATCGTTTGTAAGTATGTCATTTAAAATGTACATGCATACCTGCTGTGTAACATCAGTTGTGGGCCAGTCACATTAGCTAACAACTTATAGTTAAAATGAGGGCACCGGTTATATGTTTAGTGGTAAGTTGTATTTCTTTTCATTTAAATACATACATTTCAGGGGCGGATCCAGGATTTCAGCTTAGGGGGGGCGTAAGATTTTGGTCAATTTTCGGGTCCGTTTATAGCCTCATAAAACGGTTGCGGTAGTGCATTCATAGGGTAAATAAGTGCGTTTTCAACTAAAAGTAGTTAACAATGTGTTAATTAAACCACTCATTAGACATTATGCGTCGAGCGAGCGAAGCGAGCGAGATTTGTTTTTATACTGAGGGCGTGCATCGAAATTGTTTGATATTTTATCTACAGTAACATGGACATACATGTATGAATAAAAAAAGTCCGTTTTCAAATAAAAGGATTTAACAATGTGTTAATTAAACCACTCATTAGTTATTATGCGTCGAGCGAGCGAAGCGAGCAAAAAAAAAATCTACTGAGGGCGTGCATCGAAATTGTTTGGTATTTTATCTACAGTAACATGGACATACATGTATGAATATAAAAAGTCCGTTTTCAAATAAAAGGATTTAACAATGTGTTAACTAAACCACTCATTAGTCATTATGCGTCGAGCGAGCGAAGCGAGCGATAAAATTTTTTATACTGAGGGCTTGCATCGAAATTGTTTGGTATTGTACCTACAGTAACATGGACATACATGTAAAAAACTTACCTTGGTCGATTTTAGGGGGGGCGTACGCCGCTTCCGCCCCCCCCTAAATCCGCCCATGCATTTCGTTATTGAATATAGGTTATTTTACTGTCCATAAACATCAAGTATAGTATTTCAATATTTACCTTTGATCGCATTGCAACTATAAGAGTATATTAAACACTTACTTTATCCTATGACATGCAGCCTATCCCTTTTATAAAGTAACGTTTGTCCATTTCAGTGGCTGTTTGCACTATGCACAAGTGATGCAAAGCAATGCAGTAATGAACACGGGGTTAAATCAAGTAAGTTCATAATCTGTAGATGTAGTACTCTTGTATTTAGAGAAAGCTGACATTTGTCGATGATGTATTATTATTATTATTATTATTATTATCATTTTTAAAATGTATTTTAGATATTACACGAGCATTTATAGTTCCACATAACTAGAATGTCTGTATGGTTTCTTCATTATATCCCTGCCGTTTCCAGGTTAGTGGGCTTATATTAGAACCACCTTTTCAATTGGTCTTTCCGTACGTACTAAGGAAGGTTCCATATATCCTACGGCTCTGTGAATGCTACATTTTGTTCGGCATTGATACCTACTTTTATAAAAACATATCCATATAACATAGAATATTAAATATACATGTGCGTAACACAAGACATATACTCTATAAAAGGGTAAGAGTGTATATTTCAGATTTATCATGCAAATGTGCACGTTTTAGTGTCTGATATAGACTTATATTTCTCATATATTTTCACTACACACACATGTTTAACACCACGCTTAAGCCAAAGAACGTTCACGTATTCCTGTAAACTCTAATTCTTGCACATACTGCACGCACGTTTAATAAACAATACGTGAGGAAACAACGCATAACTGGAAAAACAAAGCAAAACATTATTTTTGGTAATATAACAACGGGAAAACAATGTAAATTTCGGCAGTGAATGGCAATTATCTCTTTATAGTTAGTGTTTTATACTGTAAATTTGTCATTCGCTCGCGGCATACAAAAACGTGTACAAAAACGAATTAATGCCGAAAACTACTTGCGAATCAATTCTTATATTAACGTCATTTACATTATTTGTACATATATATTCCGTTTTCATATTACCAACAATAATGTTGGTAATGAGAAATAAGTGCAAGACAGATAAATATTGCCAGTGTATTTCCTGACCGCTGAATATTCTATTGCGGTACATTTGATGCGTGCGCAGATCCGCCAACTTAAAAAGTGAAGTTCATTCGAAATTAGAATCTATTTTATTTTAAGAATCAAGTGAATGTAAATATTACTCATTGTTATTTTTTGTTTCGTATGTAGGTAGCGTGGGACGGGAATTCATCTTCGGAATACTGGATACGCTATCTAATAGCTTTAGAGGAACGGTTAACCTTGATATTGTATCAGAGAGCACTGGAGTAGTATCAGTGGAAATACCGTATTTAAATATTAACTCAGCCTACAACGTGTCGCCTGGCAACAATCTGTCTATACCTATCGATACCAGTATACAGAAAGATGGGACATTCCAAGGTCACAGGGGTATTAGGATTACATCGGATACAGATATCTCGGTTCTTGTTACTAATTATTATGTCGGAGCCTCGACAGAATCGTTTCTTATATACCCTGTACATACCTTGGGTCAACGTTATATTATATCGTCATACATATCTGTTGATTATAAAGACTACGGAAGTAGGGTGATGGTGATAGGTGTGTCTGATTCAACTATAGCAACTATTAATTACGGACAAAAAGCGACCGTCAGGCTCGATCGAATGGACGTGTATCAGTTGCAACTTCCATATCCCCAAGATCTGACTGGCTCTGTCATAGAATCTAATAAACCAGTTACTGTAATAGCTGGCTCAGCACACTCTGAAATTCCAGATCGAATAACTGACGCAGATTTTATTGCCTCTCAGATGTTTCCAGTCAACACATGGCAAAGTGCATATATCGTACCTCCAATACGACCTAAGGCATTCATGCTGCGAGTTTTGTCAGAAGCCTCGTTTGTAAATGTGACGTTTACAAACCAAACACGCACTTTTACTGAATTGATACGTACAGCTAGTAAGACAGATCACTTCTTTGGTGACGATGCTGTTATAGTCATTGCTGATGCTCCAGTAAGTGTCGCCCAGTATTCCGTGAGTCAAGGTTATGATCATGTGGACGGTGATCCGTTTTTGACGATGGTACCGGGAATTTCGCAATTCGTCAGTAAATATACGTTCGTAGTGCCACAACCAGCTGATGGGTTACACACCACTTGGCAGTGATTGCACCAACATCTAAGACTGATGGACTTCGCCTTGATGGATCATCATTTCAGAGCACGATCATACAGGTACCAGCCCCATTTAACAACTACACAGTTCTCACCACAACAGTTATCTCCGGATACCATACCATGACACATCAGGATACGTCAGTAACATTCGGCGTGCTGGTTTATGGATTTAAACTTTACTTTGGCTATGGATTTTATGCTGGTTTAAACTTAGATGGTAAGTCAATTAATATCCTATAAACTATCCCTTAAGACGATGTTTTCGAGGGCATGTCCGTCCGTCCGTTAGTCAGGCATTTAGCTTATAGTGCATACCAAATCATTCAAGTTATTGTATTGTGCAAGGTGTTGCACGTTTTAAGATAACCGTTTCTACAAATGAGATGTGCCAACATTTGATTTAGATAGCATAACTCCGAAACCGCCCAAAGGTTCTTAATGACACTTGTAATTTGTAAACATAAATTACCTTTACTGTTAGGCGTCTCCGGGCTCGACTTGTAAGTGAAAAAGTGTCGATTCTTACGGATGGTGGGATGTGTACAGTACTGGTTCTACCCAGGAAAAGTGGAAAAGTGGGTGGTTTGCTCCACCACAAAATATCGGCCGTCATATATACTCTTGCATGTGTTGAAAATGACGTAAAACACCATACAAATTAATAAAACCTTTACTGTTAGTTTGATGTCTTTTGATGAGACTCATTTCAGATATAAATATTTATTCCGTTTTAATGGTTACTCGATAATGTATTTGTCGAAATATTCATTTCTGGAGCATAACTTCAGTACCTTTTCAAAGTATAGTTATCGTTTTAGTCAATATTGTATGTATCTCGATCAATTGTAGCCTGTTGGTGGATTTTACTTAAGAAATAGAACGTCGTTTACTGTGAATTATCGTTTAATATATCACGGTTTGGAGTTCAATTGTAAACAATAATTTCACGAGCCCGAAGGGCGAGTGAAATTATTGTTTACAACTGAACGACAAACCGTGATATATTATAGATAATTCACCGTAAACGATGTTCTATTTCTATTCTACTACCCCTAAACTGTGAAAATAACGCACACATCTGAAATCGTTCGCATTGCTTTGCATACTCTCATAACGTTGCATACGTTACAATCCCCCTCGCGCAATGCGCAATGCTTATTCTCCTAACGTTGCAAAAATTACAGTGATATATCGTTCAATATAACGAGATATTTTAAACTAGGCTATATAGTGCGGGTGTATTAGAATACTTAATAATATAATGTTTTGTTTTTTTTTCAATCTGCTATATTTTATATTAAATAAATAGTAACTCTTCTTCAAATTTTCGAACACTTGTTCTTTTTCAAAAAAAGCACAGATATACAACTTTAAGTAAAATCCATCTTGTTGTTTAAATGGCTGACGTTATGATGAAAACTATACCATAACGACGTCACGTCATTTCCTGTATGACGTTAGGCAAATGACGTGACGTCGTTTTCTGTAACACTCCTTCTAATTTAACACAAATCGATTTCATGAACACAATACACTAAATATTCATAGAAGTAATGAATTCAATTTAAAATTGTCTATCGGTATTCTTTAAAGATCACTCTATAAATTCATTTCATAAATAGTTATATACAATTAAATTGTTTTTTCACTAATTCCAGTTTTTTTATCCACTTATCTTCTATCATGTGTCTTATATGTTCGACCTTCACTGAAAACGCGCTGTAATACGAACATATAGACACATGATAGAAGATAAGTGGATAAAAAAACTAGACACAAAATTTCCCAGAGGCTGCAACATCAAGATAAACTATTAACTGATAGGAATTAGTGAAACACACAATTTAATTTTATATAACTATTTATAAAATGAATTTATAGAGTACTCTTTAAAGAATACCGATAGGCAATTTTAAATTGAATTCATTACTTCTATGAATATTGAGTGTATAGTGTTCATGAAATCGGTTTGTGTTAAAGTAGAAGGAGTGTTACAGGAAACGACGTCACGTCATTTACCTAACGTCATACAGGAAATGACGTGACGTCGTTATGGTATATTTTTCATCATAACGTCCAGTACGGGAGCAGAGAAGTCATTTCACGTGCTTGGACCGCATAACTCAAACATAAATAATTGGTGTTGGAGGCAACGTAGTTCCCATTTTGCAAGCACGTGCAGATGCGCGGATTTTATAGTACTCTTTTTAGAAACACTAGTTTAAAGCTTATACTAGATGGCAAAGAAAACAAATCATATCAGAAGTCAGTTATGATGTCGGAGATTTATAAAACAATCGTGTTGACAGGTTTTATTGAGATATCATTGTCGGAAATCGCGGTACAAATGCGAAGATCGAAAAAAACTAGTTTTTGTTTTCTTCGAAATTGCCAATGTTTCAAAACGGGTACAAAAATTGTATATTCTTAAATATTGTTGAAATTGACAGGAGTCGAAGATCATTACCTGATCTACCTTTTTTGAAAATTTCTTATTTTTTCGTGAATATACATTTTGCGTGCCCGTTTTGAAAATTGGTACCTGCATTTCACTCTTTCAGAGGCTATTCAAAATGGCGGCGACACAGAAAAACACCCAGCCCAGGGCCAGTCAGTCGCACGCCACAAACCGACTTCTCCCTGGACAAATTAACATCATAATGTCACACAGTCACAGAAACTAAATATTGTGAATTGAACTGAACGGTTATAAATAGCTAAGGAATGTGCTAAAAATAGCTCACACACATTCAAAGGTCAAATAATTCTGATCCGTGTATACACAGATAGATCGTATACGGCCCGATAGACCGATGGATTATTTCAATTTATTTGCACAGGAGTAGAATTAAAACAGTGTTACAGTCACGATCGTATACAATTCCAAGTTTTGCATGAGTGCGTAATTTACAAACTACAAACAAATAGATCTATTACAGTAGACAATGTAGAGAATTAAAATTGAAAAGTGGAACACACCAGCAAATGCCTGAAATGGGTCATGGCATTGTCTGCACTGTAGCCTATGTAAGTAAATACACTTTTAATTTCTGTATGACAAGTTTTAACATTGAAACATGTAAAACGGTGGTGGTTCATATATATTAACTTAATTCTGATAATTTTTAGAACACATGAGTGATGAATAATTGATGAAAATGTAAGCCTTGAAAATCTACTATTTGTTCATGAATGCCACCTGTGACTTACCTTTTGGACAGTATCATCTTCTGGAAAGCACCACTTTCAATTCCAGTTGTGTTTTAAGTAAAATGTTATGGAATGCTGACATTGTTAGCATTGAGAAAGTTGGACAGAGTTATTAATATTAAAAACAAATGAAACAATGTCATTTATGACTTGTTTTTTTCAGGTCTGCTAAGACTAAGTTAGCTAGAGGCAGTGTGCAGTATTACCACAGCCAGATTCAAGTCAAGTTCCCCAGTCTCACAGTATAACTACATCAAGAGCCTTGTATTAGCCAGTATGTAGGTAAGCGCAGCTTCAAAAAATCTATGAATTTATCAATGTATGTTCTTTGCAAAATATGTGGCATTGTGCACCAGTCCTGCACTTAGTCTCAGACTTTTTATACTAAAAATAAAAATGGTGTTTTACAGCACATCGACACATAAATAGGTCATATTGTGCTTAGTACATATGTAAAATTAAACAAACAAAATAAAAAGGTCCCTGTATTACATCTAAAATATTAAACTTAACCAAGACCCCGACTTAACATAATGTGCTGGCATGAACAAGCAATAGCATGGTGGACGATAGCAATCTGGAGCTTCCGGTTCAAGTCACACATGCACCACTGAGTTTCTGTGTTTTCGCGCAATACATCTTCCCTCAGCCTTGTTTGTTCCTCAGCCTCTTTTGTTTGATTGGGATTGAAACTGGGGAGTCTATCCTCCAAGCACGATAAACAACCATAGAAATTATTAATATATACATTAGTAAGAGTAAGACAGGTTCTCGAATTCCTATGTGTCATTTGGGGCGGCTCTAAATAAGGTATACCGGTAATAAATATGTTGATTTAGCAGAAAACGATTATTTTTAATTTATCATACATGTAAAAAAAGTTCTATAATCACTATTCATTTACATATTTCAATTCTACAACTTGTTACCTATTTAAGTTGAAACAAAATATCATGTATGTCATTTTTATTTTCAGAGCCTGGAGTCCTGAGATGCTGGGAGTTAGCTGAAAATAGTTAGTGAAGTCCCAATATATATGGGAGGATTTTATTGAAACAAGTAGTCACATATAACTTTTTACAACATTAACAACAGAATCAGAAATACTTAAACGAACAAGAATAGTATATAATAACAAGATGGTGTACAATATATATATATTTTTTTTTATGAATCATGAATCAGCAATACCTCATACGGGCAGTACTAGCATCAACTTCAAGAAAAATATGTCTAGTAAGAGGATCACCAGTTCAGCCAGCACAATTTCATATCAACATGCATATCCGACTGTTGACACAAGGTGGCTTGTTGGCGACATTAACTGGACAGTTCATTGGAGTGGCTCAAAATAAGGGCTAATATGAAAATATAAATGTGTTTCGGTTAATCTGACCGGCCGTGCCCAATTTATTTATTGGATTAAAATGTTTTCTGAATTTTATTGGATTATATAAAAGTTTGTGGAATAACAGATGGCAGGAGGTGTATATTACCGGTTATACCCAGAAGAAAAGTGAGTGGTCTTCCTCACCAAAAAAATAACAAACAGATACATGTATATATATATAACCTAGCCTCGGTCACCCGGCCCGCTTCTGATTTCTTCGTTACGCTATGCTACACGGATCCAGAAGCAGGGCCTGGGGAAAATAGGACGTTTAAAATCGCCCTCTCGTTTTGGGCGATTTTGGTGAGATTTTTAGAGATTCAACGAGACTTTCAAAAAACATGTTTTTAGGTTAATTTAATGATATTTTCTTATTTTTAACTTATGAGAAGCAGCAAGTGACGTTAAACAGTTTAACTGCTGCATCAACAATTGACGTTGTACTTGTTTTAACAACATGACGTCACGCAAACGTCGACTCTATGAGCGTGAAAAAAACGCGCGAATAAATTGTGGTAAACGCTAGTGGGCGCTTTAATTGGTCTAATCTGCCCAGACCGATATATGCAAGTAAGACATATGCATGATACGGTCTGGCTGGCCGAGACTAATATATAACCCCACATATGTTCAAAATGACTTGCACCATATAAACAATACGGGCTGAGAGGTGCGCATATTAAAGGGACATGCAGCAATCTTCTTTTTTTTAAACTCCAAAATGTTATAACTTATAATTTAAATATATGCAAGCGGGTGTAAAGTGAAAATAAATTATTGATTAATCAATCGAGGTGCACATTTTAATGCTTGATAAAAACTTGATAAATGCTGTGTGTCCCTTTAATAAATAAAAACAATTATTGTATGATGCAATTTAATTTGTTATGTAATACCCTTTATATTTGGGATGTTTTGATGTAAATATTTGAAATAAAATGTTTTAAATCAAATAAATAATTCATTTTGATATCTGACTTGTTACATATTTTTTACTTAGTCATGAAAGATAATATTTAAGGCCTTAAAATGTACCTTAAATGTTCATTGTTTACCATTAAAAGGTGAGGCGGCATTTGGTGTTAGTTATCTGTGCGTCTATATCCTTCCAGTTGTTAACCAATCTTTTCGAAACTTTACATGATCTTTATCTATGATGTCTAGAGGAGCATATCGATTTTGCATCAAAATAAAATTTATTTATGAATATATATTCTTGCATAGTACAATTTTCCACGGATTGTTTTCAGTGCGTTTATTCAAGTCCCATGGACATATTGAGTTATGGAGATGTTCGGTTGCCTTTTTATATTTGTATACATTCTCATCTTCACCTCTCACCGCTGCGGGTTCAATTCCCAATGGGAGCTCAACTTGTAGGTGAGAAAGTGTCGATTCTTACAGATAGCAGTAAGTACACAGTACTGGTTCTACCCAGGAAATATGGCCTAAAATGTGCTATAATGACATAAAACACAATTCAACTTTAAAAATATAAAGTAAAAAAAATGGCCTTCTTTATTTTCCTTCGATGCTATCAGTATAAGTATTACGACAGTGTTTCTGTCTGATAAAAAATTCATCTTAGGTTTCAACCGACAAACATGACAAATGGTCTATATTTAAACTAATACAAGTAAGATGGGGCCCTCAAACCCTTTTATGTGTGGGTGATATATTCCACGGTTGATTCATGATACTAGCATGGGACTATGGCAAGCCGTTTTCACATTTAATCACTATTTAGCGATATCACTAATTCAATTTTTGATATCGCTAATGAATTAGTGATATCGCTAATTCAATTACTGATATCAAAAATGAATTAGCGATATCAAAAACTAATTAGCGATATCAAAAATTGAATTAGCGATATCAAGAATTCAATTCTCGATATCGAAATATATGGTATTTAGCGATATCAAGAATTGAATTACCGATATCGCTAATAGAATTAGCGATATCGAAAAATGATTTTTTGATATCAGTAATTGAATTAGCGATATCAAAAACTGAATTAGCGATATCAAAAATTGAATTAGCGATATCGCTAAATAGTGATTAAATGTGAAAACGGCTTGCCATATGGGACAGCTATAGTACATATGACAGTGCTGAGTGCAGTTGCGGATGAATTGAATTGAATATTTAACGGCTCATTAACACAGTACAGGTTATTTAGAGCCGCCCCAGAGAAAAGGGAAGGATACATAGGAATCCGGGAACCGTGCCCTACTCTTATTATCAAAACAGATTCCTATGGATCTTTAACATGCTCGGATAGACCTATACGCGGGACCACCCTGTTTACGTCCCCATCCGACGGACGAGGCTAAGGGAATGTGTCTTGCCCAAGAACACACCGACAAAACTCAGTGACACCACCTCCGGTTACAAATCCGCTGCGCTACTGACTGCGCCAAGTTGCGGATGACAATTAGACACTGGACAGTCTAGTCAAAAACACAGCAACAAATATATTATCTGAATATTTTTAAGAATGTATGCTTGGAAGAGCTTTCAAAAACAGACTTTCATGATTTTAGTTGGGGTGGGATGGGGATGGGGCGCATCCTTTTAAATCTCAGCTCAGATGCCCTCCCCCTCCTTCTCTCCATCCCAACTACCATCTTGAACAGTAGCGATTGTTACGTAAACTTTCCACATATGAGAGGGTGCCCAATACTACCCGCTCCATCGAATACGCGCCTGCAGTTCTTGCGAGGTCAGTCGAGTCAAAATTACAGTTAAATCAAACAATTCGTATTTTCGTGTACTTTTGATAAAGAAATAACATGCTTTTCGTGATATGCAGCAAAATTCATGTAATGTGTGAGCTAAAACAACAATTCAAGTATCTCCTCGTACTTTATTTAACAAAAAACACACGGTTGTTGTCATTTTAATCGTATTCTAAAAATGGCATCTTTTAGAGTTATCGCCCCTCGCTTCGACATTTTACAAGGCGGGTCTGCATTTATCACGCAGTAGAGCTTCTAAAAAAAAAGTCGGTACAGCCGAAAATCACGAAACCTATAGGGGAAATGAAATTTCATGATCAAAAATTGTCACAATTTTCCAAATTATACGTTTTAAAAAATTCAAAATGGCGGACATTTTTTTTTTTTGACGTTGCCGGAAGTTGACGTACTACTTTTCGTTGTCAAGCGTGGTTGCGATATTTGAAAGATGTAGGAAAATATCAAGGCTGCTCCAGTACTGGTCAGCCATTTAAACAACAAGATGGATTTTACTTAAAAGTTGTATTTGAGTGCTTTTTCTTGAAAAAGAACAAGTGTTCGAAAATTTGAAGAAGAGTTACTATTTATTTAATATTGAATTAACTTTCCTTTTGAAAGACTATACAGATATGAAATGCTATATTTTAGTTTCTAGAGATAATCTTCTGAAACTTGTCTCATACATCAATATGTTTGCCTCTTAGGTGAATATTATATTTGATTTTGTGTAATACTGTAAGCGCCTTTCGTTCCTTAGAAAAACACAAAAGATGGCAATGCATATCGATAAAGATGTTTTCTTTTTAATGTCAACAAACAAAAACGTAGTTATCCAATGTGAGAACAATGATTTATTATGACATAAGGGCACATTTGTTGACATAAACTCATCATTAAAAATGCACATTGCGGCAGAGTTGAAACATGAATACGGATATAGCCAGTAATATATATTATATAAGGTAGTCCCGCTATGCATGTGTATGTCCACATATACGCTCTGTCAGGTATTAATTCTCAGAATCCATGCATATATTGGCTAATGTAACGTTATACTTTATCGCTATATGTATTTTATTTCACCGCCTGGTATAAGGACCATGTGTTATCGCTATATGTATTTTACTTCACCGCCTGGTATAAGGACCATGTGTTATCGCTATATGTATTTTACTTCACCGCCTGGTATAAGGACCATGTGTTATCGCTATATGTATTTTATTTCACCGCCTGGTATAAGGACCATGTGACGAACCAATTACAACTACATCCACACCGGGTCAACAAACAGCAACTGTGATGACTACGCCAACTACATCCACACCGGGTCAACAAACAGCAGCTGTGATGACTACGCCAACTACATCCACACCGGGTCAACAAACAGCAACTGTGAAGACTACGCCAACTACATCAACAACGGGTCAACAAACAGCAACTGTGATGACTACGCCAACTACATCCACACCGGGTCAACAAACAGCAACTGTGATGACTACGCCAACTACATCCACACCGGGTCAACAAACAGCAACTGTGATGACTACGCCCTCTATACAACTAGGTAGTATTTTGAAATAATAAAAAGAGCTGCAGGTCTAACTTACATATTTATTTTTTTTTTTGTTAGACACATTTTATATCATAGAAATGTGTGCATACCCAGTAATAAGTATCTTATTAGTTTTACTAATCGCATTCTACTGGTTCATATTAGTTGACATACACATAATAAACATGCATGTTTTATCAATCGGTAATGTATCACATTTCGGGATATTTTACAACAAAACCTTCCAACTAAACCCTTCCTCCTCCATTTTAATGTATTTTTAGCGTTTTCACAATGTTCCAATCTGGGGAAAAGTTGTATGCCCGGGCCTGCAGTGCGTATACACAGCTATTCATCAAGTATAAAAATAGCACTTCGATATATTAATGCGATATCATTTTGACTTTAAACCTTCTTGCATATAATAAGCTGATAATACGCTTAATTGCTTATATAATGAACAAACTTCATTAAAATGTATGTACATGTTTACGATTTACTGTGCATTTCGTATTTTATTATGTACACAGTTTATTATGATGATGATTACAATTTGAACCTGAGATAGATCTTTGTATATTTATGGAGTTAAAGTTTAAAACAAGCGCTAGCGAGACTCGACTTTCCGAAATAGTTGTTGATTAAATTGAATTGTTGTTTACCTGATCATAAACACATTATTTAGGGGGATTAGTATATTATGGTGTAAATAGTTCCGAAATAAAATTCGTTTGTCTTGATTTCACAAATCTAAATGGTTTATTAAATCTCCCAGTAGTGTGTTAAGATCGCATCTTCGTCATGTTTTCCTTATGTTTTATGCCACTGTAATCGATGATTTCACTTAAATAGATGATATTAAAATACATATCGTATAGCTTGCATGACAAACATGCTCAGATAAAGGACCATTTGTTTGCTTGGAGATATCACATACATCTGTATTTGGGAGAATAGGTCAATATTTGAAATTAGCCAGAATAGATGTGAATATCTGAGAATTCCCGTCGATTTATTTGAAGGTAACGGGCAATTATGCTATTCATGTGAAGAAATGACCCACCTGAAGTTCTGTGATACAGTAAAACAATGTCTGGAAAACGAGGTGAGATGTATTATTGTATTATTGTCTGTTAGTATCATTATTATTACACGACGAAGACTACTCAGTTTCATCTTTTCATCTTTCCATATATATATATATATTCTCTCTTTTTTATTATATTTACTGAATTCACAGTATCCCCAAGATCCGGCACCTTTCATTGTCATTGTCTCAATATAGCTGTGTGTGGTTGAACGCTTAAATGTGGCCCACTCATATGAGCTATAATTGTATGTATGTATGCGTCTATATGTTAATTGACCCTCCAGACGAGCGTGTTATGATGTAGAGAAGATACAGTTCATCAACGTGTGTTGCAGCTACCTTTTTTAGGAGTGAATTCATACGCTTGATTTCTGTGTATCTCGTCATAGCTAGGCGCCCTTCCGTAGTTCGTCAGAAGGTTGTCTGTCCTTGGTAGTTCACAAATGTTTCTCCCTATATATAATTCTGCCTTGTGAACGGGAATCTCTTAAGAGATCCCAATTTAGAAAGTTGCCGTAGTGAGTTCAAATTCTCTCCCTTTATTATATTTACTAAATTCACAGTATCCCCAAGATCCGGCACCTTTCATTGTCACTGTCTCAATATATCTGTGTGTGGTTGAACGCTTAAATGTGGCCCACTCATATGAGCTATAATTTTATGTATGTATGCGTCTATATGTTAATTGACCCTCCAGACGAGCGTGTTATGGTGTAGAGAAGATACAGTTCATCAACGTGTGTTGCAGCTACCTTTTTTAGGAGTGAATTCATACGCTTGATTTCTGTGTATCTCGTCATAGCTAGGCGCCCTGCCGTAGTTCGTCAGAAGGTTGTCTGTCCTTGGTAGTTCACAAATGTTTCTCCCTATATATAATTCTGCCTTGTGAACGGGAATCTCTTAAGAGATCCCAATTTAGAAAGTTGCCGTAGTGAGTTCAAATTCTCTCCCTTTATTATATTTACTAAATTCACAGTATCCCCAAGATCCGGCACCTTTCATTGTCACTGTCTCAATATATCTGTGTGTGGTTGAACGCTTAAATGTGGCCCACTCATATGAGCTATAATTTTATGTATGTATGCGTCTATATGTTAATTGACCCTCAAGACGAGCATGTTATGATGTAGAGATACAGTTCATCAACGTGTGTTGCAGCTACCTTTTTTAAGGAGTGAATTTATACGCTTGATTTCTGTGTATCTCGTCATAGCTAGGCGCCCTGCCGTAGTTCGTCCGAAGGTTGTCTGTCCCTGGTAGTGCACAAATGTTTCTCCCTATATAAATATATATATCACGGCGTGATAAAAAAAGACATTCTTTTATATTATATTTATGCCACCGCCTGAGGATCTACTTAAATAAGTAATGAAAGTACTAGCGAATAGAATAGAAAAGCCATATTATTTAGGGTGATTAGTATATTATGGTGTAAATAGTTCCGAAATTAAATTCGTTTGTCTTGATTTCACAAATCTAAATGGTTTATTAAATCTCCCAGTAGTGTGTTAAGATCGCATATCCGTCATGTTTTCCTTATGTTTTATGCCACTGTAATAAAAGAATTTCTTTATTTTATTTATATTTACCAGCACAAGGACTCTTGAACATTTGTATATATATATATGCACATGATGAGTATGAAAGGAAACAATTGGAAATCTTCGAACGAGAAATATAAATAAAATTGCAGTTTCGGTTTGATTGAGACCGTTCATGAACGGTAGTGAAAAGTGCTACCTACCGTTCACGCCCTCTAGACCCGGGCTGAGCAGAACGTATTTTAAATGTTAATAGTACGAAATGTTTAGCCATCCCGTAGATGTTATGCATGAACATGAACCTTCAATGTGGTATTTTCATACCATTCTATGGCCAACGGCGTATTGTCTCAGTTTCTAACAAAATGCTTTACACTAAACGAGAAAACAATGGGCGTAATAAACAAAATTTAGCTGGAAGCATAGGTTATAAAGCTTCATATGCGTATCCCAAAAAACAAGTCAAAATACTAAAGTATGCTGTTTTACTAATTCCGTTCGCATAGTTGTATGCAGGGATTGAAAATAAATTCAACCAACATTAAAACAAAAACGTTTCTTCTCTTTATTATATTTTGTGTTATAGAATGCATTTTTATTATTTTAATGTTATATTATTGCTGCTCTATGAATTTTTAAAACCTCCGATGATTGAACGTTTATGGCTTTTGCAAATTGTTTTCATGAAGACGTATTTACCACTACTGTCTTGATATTATTTTTGTTTGAAATTCATAATTATGATTTTATGATACAATAGTATCATTACTAAGATGCACAATTATCTTTTAAAATGTAACAATGATTTATTTAGATGCAAAAAGTTGATTATTCATTATGATGCTATAACTTGTTATCTCCAATTGCAGTAATATCGTTTAGATTCAATACACACTTTTTACATGTAGAAGATACATGATATGTTGATTTGTGAAGAGCATCGGTGCCTCATGGAGAAACACAGGATTATTCACATAATGCAATTACAGCATACAACCATTGTATAAATATACTGAAACGAAAAGGAAACGCAATTCGGGTATTTCCGCTATATATTGCATGTACAATATGCCACTGTTAATCGCATGGTGCATGGCTACGTAAGATCTTTCCTTTCGGAAAAGAAAGACAAAACAACACATGACACAGCAAATAGTATTCCTTCAACGTTTCATTATTGACAGAGTATGCATTTGTCTCAAACATGTGAGCAAACTAAGGATGCACCATTTTTCAAACTCTTTACATTAAATACAGTACTGCAATGGCTCAATTTTTCAAAGAGGAATTTCAACATTTACGCATTTTTTGTTACAAAGTATGCTGTGATTAAAATGTCTACAACATCACTGTTGTGTCCTTTCTCTAACTAACTAGCAACTTTGTTTTTTTGCAAACATCTTGGGAATTATTTGGAATATTATGTGGAATTAAGTATTCAGTATATACAACATAAAGCGGAAATTCCAGAGTTGCGTTTCTTTTTCACTTCAGTATATATATGTGTCTGTGTATACCAATTGAATATATTTTATGGAATAGTATCTCATTATATGAATGGAAAGGAATCCATTGGAAGCAACGGACACAGCTAAATGAGAAGTGTAGGAAACTCGGTTTTATTTGTGAAAGTAAATTGTATATGAGGTAATTTTTTAATTTTTTTGCTATTGATTAAACAATGTTTAGGATTTAAATGGAAAAAAAGAAACTGCTACAACAAAAATATTAAACAACTGAATAGAATTTAAAACATGTTAAATGAAATAATAAAAGATTACTAGGGACTTTCATTATTTCGAGTTTTACCCGCAATTGTATGATTTTAAGATATAATCACTATATCCAATCCTCTTTTAGGTATGCTTTTTGGGACGGTATATAAGGAGTGGACAGGCAACGTTTAGATCTGGGTGTATGCAGCATGACGTAAGTACCAATATATAGCATTGTTAGAACTGTCAGTAACAGGATTGTATGCTCATTAGCTCCATACCGATTTTCGCCAGATGGACGTCTGTCAGCCAGTCTGTCAATTTGTTTGGCCGTCCTCAAATTCTGGATTCTGTGATCTTAAGATATGTTTTATGATTTCATTGTTTAGTCTTGCACACATGGACCATTTCATTTGGGATATGTTCTTGAAATGTGGCATGTAGTAAGGACATTGGGAGACTTGTTGTTTTGCTCGGATCAAGTTTGGCCGTCTAATCGCCATTTTCTTCTCCGAGACTTTCCATCCATATTTTTCAACTTTGAAATTTGGAAATCCATTTGTGGATAGTGGATTAACGGCCTAAAATAGTTTAAAATGTATTGAATACATTTAGGGAACAACGTTAGCGTGTGTTTTAATGATATCTAACGGCTTCTGTACGTGTCATTTACTTCCCCACTAATCATGGCCGCTTTGCGAACATTTTCCTTTTCTGTCTTGCACATTTTGATCATTTAATTTTGCATTAACCCCTAATGCTATGTTCATGATATGTTGCATAAGTATTAAGTGTATTAATATAATTATTTACAAGTCCATTGCTTTAGCTTGAATCAAATATGATCACCCCTGGCGACCACTTTATTTCTATCTTAGACCTTTAAACGTTTTTTTACACATTTCTCAATGACTACTAAATGTAATTCAATGTTACAAAAAATACACTTTTTCTAAATATGCTTTTAGAATTGTCCTGTTTTTTAACGTCGAGTTTTTTATATATCGTATCCAGTATGGCTGCCGGCTGGCCATTCTGTTTTTCCAATAATCCATATTTTGGATCCTACGTTTGTGAAATCGGTAGGAGATGTGTATTGCTATGCAATAGTTGAGTACCGTGTTTGACTGTGTTTTTGTGGAACATAAATATTATTTCAGTCAGTGAACATATATAATGTTATGTCTTCTCCTGGATCTTACATAATATACAAACGAGTTTTAAATACAACTGTGTTTAATTATCTACTGACCATTCCAAGTTGGTAACCCTATCTTCACCAATCTGTTTGTTTTGTATTGTCCTGTTCATTGAACTTAATATGCTCATGTGATTTGTTTGTGTTATAATGCGGACCTACGGTGCCATTGCGTATATTTTAACGCGTTCAGACGCTGTGGTTTCTATAGGACCCTATATCTCATTTTTACTGATGCTTGTGTTAAAGGTTTTATGCTCAATAAAATGTTTGCCCATTTTACAACTTTTTCCTGTTATTTTCCAGTGATCTAGATTAAGACACTTGGGTAAAGTTTTGGACCACATTTAAATCGTTCGTCTGTGTTTTTTTAAAATATTATTCATTACAGACTTTAGCGTATATCCAATAATTACTAAGCGCCTCTTATTACGACTTTACCAAAATAGTATATATTCTCCAATTTGCATATGAATCTTGTAGTTTTCTGTTTACTGTTTAATTTGCTCATTTGGTTTAGTTGTGGTAAACTGCGCACATGTCGTCCATAGTGTTTGCGTGCTGTAATTTCTATCGTACTATTTTGTTAGCTCACCTGAACCGAGGGCTCTTAGTTGAGCTATTATAATCACGCTTCGTCCGTCGTGCGGCCCTCCATCCGTCGTCCTGCGTTAGATTTTGCTTCAAACGACTTTGTGCGCAACTTGTCGCAGATTTGGTTTTGTACTGCTATGAAATATATTTCATGTCGAGTTTTTGTCACCTGCTAACCAACGTTAAGTTATTGATGCGTTTAATAATAATACATATCGGTATTTAGATGACATACTCAATATAGATTATCCGTTCTTTGTTCATATGGTAACTTACATTTATCCACCAAAGCTCACGTTGAATAAAGCCAACAGTTCGGATACTGAAGCATCATTCCTCGATCTTTATCTCCCAATTTCTAATGATTTCATACATACTAAAGTCTATGATAAGAGAGATGACAGTTAGAGAGCGTGAACGGTACCCTTTATGTTGTATTTTGTCTTTTTCATTGTATAATTAATTAAATATTGCTCCTTGTTTGTAGTACAGTGCGAGCCTAGATGCCATTGCGTTTGGACGCTGTGGTTTCTATAGGACCATATATGCCATTCTTCTCAGAAACCGCTGTTCCAATGTTGTCCAGATTTCACATGAATGATACTGATGTGAATGCTGTTCAACTTTGTGCAAATTAGGTCAATGGGACATCCAATAAGGACGCCATTACCATATATGGTCGACACCTTAAATATCTCCTCAAGAAACACTGAACAGATTTCGACTGTTTTTCTTTAATAATGATTTCCAACCACTATAAAAGTTGTACACATGAAGTCCCCGCGGTCAAAAATGGCTGCGACCCGGGGGTCTAACGTTTGTATATAGAGAGTTTGCATGTTTTGCATAGAATCGAATAGGGAAAAACTTAAAAAATCATCCTCTCAGAAACTGGCAAATTTTGACCAAATTACACATGGATGATACTGTGGTCAGTGCGATTCAAAGTTGTACAAATTAGGTCAATGCGACATCCAAGATGGCCGCCATTACCATATAAAGTCAAAACCTTGAAACATTCTTTCCAAGAACCACTGAACAGAATTCGACAGTTTTTCTTTATTAATGATTGCCAAACAACAGACTATAAAAGTTGTACAAATGAAGTCCCACGGTCAAAAATGGCTGTCAATGTTTGTATATAGAGGTTTTGCATGTTTTACATATACTTATATATACAAAAACTATACTTTAAAATCTTCTTCTCTGAAAATACAAGAGTCAGATATTTAATATTTTGTATTTTCTATATTAACGCTTATGGTCCTTTATCAATTTTGCTCTGAAATACAAGAGCCAGATATTTAATATTTTGCATTTGCTATATTAACGCTTATGGTCCTTTATCAATTTTCTTCAAATGATGACCCTAGGTCAAATTTGGCCACACACCAGAGGTCACATGCTTTTTACATAGACTTATATAGGGAAAACCTTGGAAGATTTCCTCCCTGAAACCACAGTTCTACACTTACTTAACATGAACAGACGGATACAACTATCCAACCAGCATCGACTCCGGGGTCTTTTTTCACTGAGATACCCACCCTATAATCTTATATACACTTAATGGGTATTAACAGTAGGATACCATCCAGTCATACATTGCCCCGGGTCCATCCCCGCCCCTTGGTCATAATTTGGAAACAGTTGAGATCCCAACCCTATAACCATATATGCACTGACAAGGCTTTAAGGCTGGCGCGAGAATTTGCGATGGTGCGCCATCGACAGCATAATCTCATTCTGTTATGAATTGATAAGCTTTTTAGGCATTTTTTCATCTTTGTTAATGCTACATTTCCTTTCAAACCTATATACCTACGTTTAACTATGTTTCTGTTAGGCAAAGATTATCTTGTTTTCTTTTGCTCCGAGCAAAACGTGCTGGAAGTGAATATAAACGAGTTGCATCAGTAATGTATTTTCACTCTTTCATTAACTGAAAGAAAATATGATTTGACCAAATGTAATACTAATATATGAATTGAAACAATAAATATTTATTTCAGCATTGTTTATTCGTCGACTATACGTTATTGTTTGCATATAGTTACGTGTAGAACGGTTACCAGGACGTTCAGACCATTATTTTATATTGATTTCTCACTGCTTATTTAGTACGTAAGTCATGTAATATACAATGCGAAGTAAATATATACAAATTAAGACGACACTTAACAGACATTGTACTCTCTTAAAAATATGCCAATCATATGAATGCTTTATTCTCTGCATATTAACAGAGCTGTATACAGCAGCACCAAGCGTTATTGTCGTCAGCAGACCAATGTCTGGACTGTTGTACCGGAAACACGTGCAATGGTAAAGGATGTGGTGATGCAGGTACATTCAAAATTATATACATTTTTGTACAATATTAATTATTTTAAATCTTACATAGACTGCCTTTTGATCCCCAAATCCTTAGGCGATTTCATAACCGGACATTAATGTAACAGTGAACACTTTCTCCATGGCAACGCACTATCACAACAGCACATGGTAACACTGAACGGGTTGTTTGATTTGTTCATTTGTGAAATGCTCTCGTTACCTCGCGAACCTCCATTAACTATGCGAACATTTCCTCGAAGCAAAACAAGTGTTTTGTCACTGGACAATTATAGAAAGCATGCCGAACAAGTTTGAAAACTAAAACACGGAGCATAACTAGAATGTAATTAACACAGCAAGACGAATTGTCAGCTGGCCGATGACGCATACGTCTAGCACATCGTTATAATCACATAGCGCGCAAGGTGAACGTGTAACGCATAATAAGTGTTTTATTCATCAAAGGTTATATACGATGTAACATCTCGCTCGCCAGTAGCCGAGGATTAAGTGATGTTTTACCTTAAATCCATAATGATTAGGCTCGATTATCCCAAAGGATCAGTACGTAAACACTATATATATATACTGACGAGATAAAGAAACGCCTAATCGGGAATTTCCGCTATATATTGTATATACCGCACACTTAATGCCACATAATATTCCAAAGAAATCCCAAGATGTTTTGTAAAACAAAGTTGCAGTTGGTTAGAGAAAGGACACAACTGTGATGTTGTAGACGTTTTAATCACAGTACACTTTATAACAAGAAATTCATAAATATTGAAGTTCCTCTTTGAAAATTTGACTATTTTAGTACTTTATTTAACGTAAAGAGTTTGCAGAAATTTGCATCCTAAGTTTACTCACATGCTTGAGCCAAACAGATACTCTGCCAATAATCAAACTTTGAAGAAATACTATTTGCTGTGTTTTGTGTTGTTTTAGTATTTTTTCCGAAAAGAAAGGTCTTACGTAGCCATGTACCATTCGATTAACAGCAGCATAGTGTACATACAATATATAGCGGAAATTCCCGATGAGGCGTTTCTTTATCTCGTCAGTATATATACTGATTCTTAGCACTGGGAGACATTTTACGGCCATCGCACTGAACGAAACGGACGATAATGTGAATGTTAATAGATGCAGTAAAAGAGATACTTCGGAAACGATGAATACGAACAAGAGTGTAAGTAACAGACGCGGTTTTATTGTATGTGTTCACGAACCTTGCCTGTTTTACGTTGACACGCGAAACAAGTGGCGTCGTAACAAACATCATATCCCGTTCTGGCTATGTTGACTCGCCTATTGTATATACAGACTTTTATTTGTGCGATGTTGGGAGTCATAGATACACCGAACTGCAGTCGACTGTAATGGAGAACAGCTGAAATACACAAACACAAACACGCGACCAGCAATATAGTTCTTGAAGTAAAATGTTCCGCTTCCTGCCGCGGTATAGCAACAACACTGTTACTCAATACAAAAGTGTAAAGGAATAACTCATCGCCGTATGCAGATTTGGATGAGCATTGTTTGTTTATAAAGATGTTGATTTATGCTTTTACGTAGTAACAACTACACCACATAATACTAATACTAACTACATTAAAGGTTAAGTGTCCAACCACATTTATATTTATAATACAGTAAATGAATTTGTCATATGCCAAGTTTTCATAAAACATGTGTTTAGCAATACATTTGCATTTTACATAAACCACAAATATCTTACCAAGGACTGCCAAATCGTAACGAGCGTGGACCTATCTGTTACGACTGTCCCCATGCAGGTTCTCCAGATGAGTGTAGAAGTATTACCGTATGTCAGGAAAATGAGGTAATACCTTACATATAGCATTCATTAACAGCAGATAAAGTATACCACTGAAAGTATCATACCTTTTCTCTTAAGCCCTTGTTTTTGTAATGAAAATATTTTAATTTTCAATTTTCACAGTTGTAGAGTAACGCATATATTTTCAAACAGCAGTTACATTTTCTAAAGCATGTTCAGAGAATATAAATCAACATTTTTTATTTTATTTTACACTTGTGTCTCTCGAAAAATAAGATTTTATTTGATATGATATGAGATAGGATGCTAGAGCGGTAATGAAAGGACAGAGTAGATAAAAAGAATATCAGCGATGAATAGAAGCATACCGCAACACTGTACTAATTGTTTTAAACGTTGTCAGGGGAGTCCGTGGCCGAGTGGTGAAGTCTCTGACTTGAAATCTCTTGCCCCTCACAGCAGTATGTTCGATCCTTCAGGGGTCTAGGAATCTTTATGTGAGGAAGCTATCCAGCTGCCTTGCGGAACTTCGATGGTTTTACAAAGATATCCCTCCGCCCAAGAAAATAGCCCGGAGGGGCATCTGGGGGTTTCTTACACAAGCGTGACCAGTGGAAGCTGGAAAGTTGCCATATGACCTTAGCTGTTGGCGACTATAAAATCCAGTTCAATTCAATTAAACGTGGTCAATTCTGAGCTGCAAAAAGGATGCTATATTTCTTGTTTTTTTAATACAAATTAGCTTTAATTCAGTTAGTCATATCAGTAACTGTTGAAAACAAATTAATAAAAATATATACCTGATACACGTTTGTCGACCTTTCAGTTGCTTTTATTGGTATAAACTACGTCATCTGATATATTAACATATTGTATCGTATTACTATACTCAAGATGAAATATAAATATGTAAAACATATAATTGTGTGGGAACATATCATGCATTGACGTCTTACCGAATGCTTTATCGTAGGTCATTTTATAAATATTGGCATGTTTCCGGAAGCTTCTATCAGCTCGAGTTGATACGCTGCAGGATCTCGCGAACAGATTAAACTTTAAGGGTTCTGACATATACACAAGAGCATGCGCAAACATAGAACATTGGGCATTATAGTATTATTTTTTGCATTATATATCTTCACAAGTAACACTATAAGTTTACCGATGCATTATTCTAGATGTGCAGTATACAGAAGTACACATGGGGAGTCGATTATCATTACACGATGGGATGCGCATCTCAACTGGTACGTTATAAACATAATCAAATACATGTACTAAGTGAGTCTTGAACCTTTATAAGGATACCAAGTCAACCTGATATAATTATTGTCAAATAATGCTAATTTTAAAGATCTACATTAAAGAGGCCTATGTTTCTGTCGATTTTGATATATGTTTATCGCGATAGTCGTAACATACTATACATGTATGTAGTTAAACTCCAAACCGGAGTATACGCACGCGCTATGCTTTGTTGAATATTAAGCAAGCAGCTGTAATATAATATGATAATAAAATGCTGCGAGTAACGAGTTCTTTGTCATGATTACCAAATCAAAACCCCCTTTACCTATCTGTAGTAAAAAACGTAAGCACATATTGCGGAGTTTTTAGCTCTACTGACCGAAGACCTGCAGAGCTAATCCGTCCGTCGTCCGTCCGTCCGTTAACTTTTGTGACCTTCATTTCTCATCCGATGTTTTTCAAACGTTACTAGGTTGTTGATATCAATGAAAGCTCGGACGAGTTCGAAAACCAGCCAGTTCGGACCAGTAACACTGTAGTTATGGGCCTTGATGTAGTTAAAATTGCCATATCTTTCTTCGTTAACACGATAGGGCCTTCATTTTTCATCTGATCTTTACCAACCTCTACCAGATTGTTGATATCAATAAAAACTCAGACGTTTTTTGAAATATGCAATAATTTGGCCTCGTTAAGACTATTAGTTCTTGAGCTGGCTGTAGACCCCGCTCCCCGCCCAGGGGGAATATTTTAGGGTATGATTTTCTGAAAGAACATACAATAAACTTCAACATGAGACATGTGTGCCATCTGAGCATTGGGGCTTTAGTGAGTTTTGGGGGGAAAACGTTGCGTTTTAAGACGAAAATCGCCGAAATCTGGAATAATTTTTTAGAAAAAGAATGGAATATATTAGAACCAATTTGAATTGATGGAATCTTTCTCGGAACGCATCTCTACATGTCCCACATTATAATTTATGGATCCGATACTTAAATATTGAGTTTTTGGGTAAATTTTTAAAAAAAAATGAATAAAATCGCTGGTTTATGTAATACATTGGGGGGTATTTAACTAAAAATTAGAATTATATCTAATACAATAGAACAAAGAAATTGATAACATGTTTGGGCAGGGTAAGGTCCAGCGATTAAATAGAAAAAAGTTCCAAACCGCATGATGTTTGGAAATGCCTTAATTTTGGGGCGAAAAATGTGTATTTTTGTCAAAAATCGCCGGAATCTGGAATTATCTTTTAAAATTAGTTTGAACATAAATTTATCAAAATGAAGCAATAGAATGTTGCACAGCATACATATTCAAGTTTATCGTGGCATCATATATAACATATGTGCTCAAATATTGGCATTTTAGGGCAAAATGTTGGAAAAAATTACAAAAATCACTGATTTCTGTAATCCATAGGGGTATTGGGTTAAAATTTAGAATAAAATATTTAATACAATAGAATAAAGACATATTGTAACATTTTGGATATACAAAGGTCCAATAATTAAGTAGATAAAAGTCTTGAACCATATGATGCTTAAAATATTGCCTTAACTTTCAGGCGAAAAATGTGTATTTCCATCAAAAATCGACGGAATCTGGAATTATCTTTTGAAAATAGTTTGAACATAAACTTACCAAATTGAAGCAATACAATGTTGCACACTATACATATCCAAGTCATTTATTGTATCATATATAACATATATGCTCAAGTATTTATATTTTGTGCAACATGCTATTGCTTCATTTTGATAAGTTTATGTTCAAACTAATTTCAAAAAATAATTCCAGATTCCGGCGATTTTTGACAAAAATACACATATTTCGCCCCAAAATTAAGGCATATCTAGACATCATGCGGGTTGGAACTTTTTTCTACTTAATCACTGGACCTTACCCTGCCCAAAAAGGTTACCATATTTCTTTTTTTGTTGTATTAGATATATTTCTAAATTTTAGTTAAATATCCCCAATATATTACGGAAATCGGCGATTTTATTGAATTTTTTAAAAAATTTACCCAAAATCTCAATATTTAAGTATCGGATCCATAAATTATATGATAGGACACGTAGAGAGATGCGTTCCGAGAAAGATTCCATCAATTCAAATTGGTTCTAATATACCATTCTTTTTCTAAAAAATAATTCCGGATTTCGTTGATTTTCGTCTAAAAACGCGGTGTTTTCCCCCAAAACTCACTAAAGCCTCAACGCTCAGATGGCACACATGTCTCATTTTAAAACTTACTGTATGTTCTTTCAGAAAATCATACCCTACAAAATTCCCCCTGGGGGAGGGTTTCTCCTACTAGCTCACAGCCTATATAGGGCCTTCATTTTTTATCGGATCTTTTCCAATCTTTACCAGATTGTTGCTATCAATGAAAGCTCAGATGAGTTCGAAAACCAGCCAGATCAATCAGTAACACCAGACTTATGGCCTTTGATTTAGTTAAAAATGCTCTATTTTGCCTCGTTAAGACGATATGGCCTTCATATTTCATCTTATCTTTACCAAACTTTACCAGATTGTTACAACTTAATGAAAGCTTAGACAAGTTTGAAAGCCAGCGAAATCGGATTAGTAACACCGGAGTTATGGCCCTTGATTTAAAATGTTATATTTTGCCTCGTTAAGACGATGTGGCATTTCTTTGGTCGGATTTCAACTAAACTTTGCAGGGATAATCGGTACCAGGCCTAGTTGTGCATATCGTCGCCAAGTTCCGGTTGAATGAATTTTGGCGGAGTAATGGCCATTTAAATGTTTTATTATACACATATTTCCGGACTAGTTCTCCTGTACCCCTGGCCGGATTTCAACGAAACTTTGCAAGGATGATCAATACCAAGCCGAGTTCTGAATATAATCGCCGTATTCCGGTTGAAAGATTTTTGGCGGAGTTATGCGAGCACCTGAAGACTGATGTCGTTCCCTTCAAACGTTATATGCTAGATGTATTTAAAACAAGACCACACAAAACGTTTTTCTTTAAACTACTTTCAGTGCTATTCAAGGTCGGTCCATCCCCTATCTGCACGATCCACACCAGTGTGCCACACATGTTGCGGGGAGGACCTGTGTAACCATAACTGCACGGGGTCAAGCAATACCAATGTCGGAAGTGAGCTTGTCGGTAACTATATTTGATACGTTACACAATGAAAAGGCTAACAAGGTGTAGCACTGAGACATTTCTAATTTAAAATGAATGCGATCAAAACAATTGTATACATTTGTATTGAATGCAATCGGGCTGAACTCTTTAAACAGGAACATTTATAGAACAAACAACCGTGTTTGTATTTTCAAACATACAAGTGAACTTTCAGAGATAAATTGCTTTTAGCTCTTAATTGGGCTTAAATCAATATTACAAACATTTCATTTAAAAGAGATGATAAGAGTTTAATCCTAAATAATTGTTTAACCGAGTATGTATATGTTTTTATTACATAACTTACGGTGTGGGAGTAGAATAACACCATTCTATATATTCGATATACCACTACACTCAAGAGATATGAAAACGCAACACGGGAATTTCCGCTATATATTGTATATACTGCACACTTAATTGCACATAATATTCCAAAGAAATCCCAAGATGTTTTTTTATTAAAAAGTTGCAGTTAACTAGAGAAAGGACACAACTGTGATGTTGTAGACGTTTTAATCACACTACACTTTGTAACAAGAACTTCATCAATGTTGAAGTTGCTCTTCGAAAAATTGAGCTAGTTCAGTACTGTATTTAACGTAAATAGTTTGCAAAATTTTGCATCCTAAGTTTGCTCACATGATTGAGCCAAACGCGTACTCTGTGAATAATGAAACATTGCAGGAATAATATTTGCTGTATTATTTGTTGTTTTAGTATTTTTTCCAAAAGGAAAGGTCTTACGTAGCCATGTACCATTCGATTAAAAGCAGCATATTGTACATACAATATATAGCGGAAATTCCCGTGTTGCGTTTTCATATCACTTGAGTGTAGTTATATAAGTATGCAAATTAACTTAGTATGCGCCTTCAAAAAAAAAATCGATAATGACTATGATCCAATTCCCACGGTTTATGTCGGTTTCGCGTGTTAAAGCGACAGGCAAAATGCAATAAAAGTCGATATAATGTAATAAATAGAATCTAACTTTTTTTTTTTTCATTGTTGAATTTATTAAACTTGTTAGCAAAAATTATATAATGCTCGGCAAGAGCCTCGCATTATATCATATTGCCAATTCGTTTAATAAATTCAATAATCAATGAGTACTCATGTAAGATCCTCTATATATGTTTTACTTGAATATGAACAAACCAATGTGTTCCTTTTTATGTTAAACACTGATTGTAAGACATCGGATTTTCATGTACTAAGTTAATCTGGTTCAACTAACATTTAAATTCAGTTCGCATGGCTATAGAACAAATTTTCCCTTTTTTTATCCAAGCTCTGCGTTTCTTTATTGTGTAAAGTATAACTGTTGTTCTAAGACAACATATTCAGTTCTATAACAGTGCGTTGACAGTGTCATCATCATTGTGGAGAACTATTTTTTATAAAATATTAGTAGAGGTTTCCGCATTATTGTCAGCAACGTTTTTTCAACGTTAATATATGCCAGGTTTGACCCAATTAATTTATATCAGCATGACATATAAAATGTTTCATTGTTTCATTGCATCTGTATGACGTTTTTTTATTTCAGGTTGAAACCCATCTACTGTGCTTAATTGCAAGTTACATAACCGGAGAAAGCATTTTAAATTATCACATTTAGCAAAAGATAACAATTATACTAATCATTTTACATGTTTACTCATTTAACATAAGTTATTCACAGAACATTTGTATATTCTCTTGTATCATGCTTGTTTTATCCTTATAAGTCCCCTACCGGTGTGTTTGCCCTCCGTCCGCCCGTCAGTCCGTCATTCTGCCAATGCGTCAGTCAGTCCGTCAGTCAGGCCCACAATTATGGATCCTGAAGTAATGGAAATAGATTTATGAAACTTTGTACGTTGGTAAAGGGCAATGATGAAATTATGCACGTTATTTTAGTTTGTTGTTTTGACAAAAAGTATGGTTGCTATGGCAACAGAAATAGTAAAAATACACAAAATATATGGATTCTTTGATTACAAAAGGAATACGTAAGGTAATTCAATACAAATGTGTGTATGTAGATCAGGCACATCATTTTGTTTCATTGATATGTAAACAATTGTGGTTGCTATGGCAACAGAAATTGTAACAAATACGCAAAAACAGTTACTAAAATAAAAAATGGGTCCAACTCAATAACTTTAGTTAGGAATGAGAAATGGTAATGAAACTGTATAAGTAGGTAGCTTATATGAGAAAGGATGTTTGAGACTGCATTTGGGGTTACTAAAGGTCGCTGTTACTAAAAACAGAAAAGCGGTTTCCTTTCAATAATAGTAGTTATGAATGAGGTATTGGCCTGAAGCTTGGTGTATAGGTAGATTATATAAAAAGCACGTTTGGGATTGCATTTGAGGACACTGGGGATAAGGTCAAGGTCACTGTTAATGAAAATAGAAAAACAGTTTCCACTAATTAACTTTAGTTAGGAATGAGATATTGGAATTAAACTTTATGAGTAGGTACCGTGTATAAACTGGAAGCCTGGGGTTGCATTTGGAGTCACTGGGGTCAAGGTCAATGTTACTTAAAAAAGAATTAAGGAGGTTTCCGATCAATAACTTAACTTAGGAATGGGATATTGTAATGAAACTTTATGGTTGGTAGCTAGTTTAAAAAGCAAGCTTGGGATTGCATTTGGGGTCACTTGTTCAAGGTCAAGTTTACATTTACTTAAAATAAAACAATTGTTTCTGCTCATTAACTTTACTTCGGAATGATATATTGGCCTGAAACTTGGCGTGTACGTGGCTTTTTATATGAAAAGCAAGTTTGGGATTGCATTTATGGTCAGGGTCAAGGTCACTGTTACCAAAAGCTTGCTCGGTAGTGGACGTGTCTTGCTTTGCAATACTTAAGCATCTTGTTATATTTGTAATAACATATAGTCGTAACTGAATTTAATATTATATCCACCACGTTCAACGTCATCATACTCCAGCTGTCCACAAGTGAAGCTGTATAGAGGTAAAAACGATTTGTAATAGGGAAATCAAGTCACGATTAGATTTGTATTTGGATATATGTACGAATTCTACCGCGCAACACATGTTACCGCAATACTGTTACGTGGAAGAACGAGTGCATATATCCCAATACAAATCTAATAACCGTTTTTTGCATACGCATTTTAATATAAAAACGAATAATTAGATCAAAGCAATAGGTTTTTACATTTATTTTTCATCAAAACAAACATATTGTAATTTATCGCAATGAAACAAAAACTACTATAATGTTTACATCACATGACAAACTTCCTGTGACATGTTCTGCGAATTGAACCAAACCCTAACGAGTTTGCAATATAGTAATTTTACAACACGTCAATATGACACGTCAATATGGGCGAATATTGACTGACACGTCAATATGGGCGAATATTGACTGACACGTCAATATGGGCGAATATTGACGTTTCCTGTTACATTGGAAGTAAACGGAGCTCGTAAATGCGTATGCAATAATAACTAAATATTTTACCTTTAAACTGTCATCTCAGAGGAGGTGATATAATTGTACGTGGTGTTTTTCACTCGCCCTATTGCGGAGCCTTCAAAGAACATATTCCCAAGAAGAAGCTTAGTTTGTGTTCTGCGTCGCTTGTAAAAACAAACTTATTAGACTTGACTTAGTCTTTGCTGATTATAATTTTCTGTTAATTTGTCTTCTGCGTCGCTTGTAAAAACAAAATTATCAGACTTGACTTAGTCTTTGCTGATTATAATTTTCTGTTAGTTTGTCTTCTGCGTCGCTTGTAAAAACAAACTTATCAGACTTGACAGAATTTGCTGATTATAATTTTCTGTTTCTGTTAATATGAGCAATATTCAGAAGTATGTTGTTATTGTTGGAATAGGTCAATCCGTTTCTTTATATAAGTTTAGAATTACAATTTGAAGGATTGTAGACACTATTAAATTTTGTTATTTATGTAAAAGCTATAAATGAATATGAATCTAGTTAAAATAATTGATTTTTACACTATCAAGTATGTGTTATTTGCATTCCCGGGGTAAAATATACCCATTCCCGGTGGTCCAAAGTTCGAATATACCATGAAAAGAACAATACACAACACAAAGACTGTTGAAGACAGGATTATTGATTGACTTTACGTGTAAACAACCTCGCTAATAATCTATCTTCAGAGCCCAAATTGACGAGACAGTGTCAATACAAATACATTCCATCAACAGTAATGTCAACATCTAGAGAAATTATCAAAAGATACACTTACATGTTTTTGTAAATATATATATATATATATATACGAGGGTGCTTCAAAAAGTTCTGTCACTAGGCATATATCCTTTGAACTGGATATTACACTGAGATAAAGTAATGTATTTATAGTACTACTGGGTTCGCTGTCTTTAATTCCACAACAAAAATGAAAAATTTCCGGTTATTTATACCCCTGAATTACCTCCCCCTACCACACTTTTTGGATACTGGCATTTCTGAAAAGTCCTTGTTACAAAACGTTGTAAAAATTATTTGAATAAGTCTATGCTTTTAAATTTTCTTGTACGCCATCTGTTGTTATTCACCCATAATCCCTGAAAATGATTGTCGAGTATTCGGAAAGGTCTTGCTGCAAACCAGATATGAGTGAATGCATATCACTGATTTTCTTAATTTTGTTTACGGAAATGTTATAATATCTTTTAAATGTCGTAATTATTCTCATAGTATTAATATGTTTTCATATTTGTTTACAAATCAAAGTCCTTCAGTGTTTAAATTTCATATTCAACACATTATTGTAGAATTTTGTACAATGTTTAGAGAAAATATTGATCATCCAAAAACGCTATTTCAGAAGATTGCCCTTCCATTTGATGTCCATTTATCATTAAATTAATTTTACACGTTAGCTTAAAATGTTAATTTCTAAGACAATGCCTTTTAATCTACCATGCTTAAATTCTGAATCTTGTAATGCACAGATATAACTGGTAATGTACGAGAAATTTCAAAGGTCTTCGACAAGTACTTAAAGAAAAACAGGCATTTAAAAAAAGTAATAGTTAACAAACCTGAAAAAACTCAGGACGAAAATGCCTCAGTGTGTATAAGTGATGTGTATTAAATGTTCCATAACTTTCGTCACACTAACGATACAGCATTCATTTTACCATCAATGAAATGGTATTGAAACACTCGTTTATTTGGTATCAAACACTAACACTCACTACGAGCACATAATTGTTAATATAATATACATACTATACATACTTACAAACACACAGGGTGTGTGCAGAATTGTACTGAACAACCAAAGCAGTAGCAGCCAAAGAGAAATACAATCTAGGGCACGACTATAAAATATAGGAGACGAAAGTTCATGGTTTCTGAATGTGCAATCATGAGTCCCACATCGCAAATTAGAAAAATGATGTTTAGTGTCTAACCGCAGAGAGGTTAATCAATAAGCATAAAAAGCATTGCAATACTAAATGTTTAATAATTTAAAATACTACATTTTCTGACGATGGAACTTATTTATTTTGTAAAGTTATCATGAAACACCTCCGATCACATTAATTTCCGAACATCTCCATAAAATTAAGGTTGTACTATTTCTAGTCTTCTCATATATTGTATGTAGAATGAGCGTACAGGTCTCACTACACAGTGCATGTTTACTATGTTGGCCAATATGAATAAAGTTTACAGGGCCATTCCGAACAGGAGGTTTCCGAGCTAAAAGTTACTTTTTTATGTAACCAAGATTTTCCCACACAAAACTGTACACAATCCAGTACTTTGTCCAGGTTTTTTTTAAAATTTTAGTGGTGTCCTCCAATGCATTATTTTGGACTTTAACTCCAGAGTTTGGGCCAGAATTCCTACTCTTCTTCAACATTCATAAAACTGCCATATTTTGGTGGCAGTGTCATCTAATAGCTGCACATCCAATTTCAGACTCTGTTCATCTCACCTGCAACAACAAACATATATGTCAGCAATTATTAAAAATATTTAAAACCGAAGAACACACTACTACTTTTTAAGTAAGAATTACAATACCGTGGGTTTCAATGGAGCTAACTGTGTAGCGAGACCTTCAAGGGTGGCTCATGTATGTGCGCGTTTTCAAAATCAGAATGTTAACAAACAACAGACGACTGTTTAACAACAAAATAAATTTATCGATACTTTTGTCATAGATTATATGAGTTTACGACTCAAAATGCAACATGCATCAGTTCGCTTCGCGCCATATTCATGGAGCGGAAAAAACACGAATTTTAATCTGTATCGAGAATAGACAATATGGATTAACTTTTGTGTTCTAGGATATTGTGTTCTTAAATTCTGTAGGAATTGTGTTGGATATGTACCTAATCTAAAAAAGGGTGTGATATTTGTCTCGGAGGCAGTGTTGCTTATTTTATTAATTGTTTAGGTATGGTCATATATGATTTTTTTTTGATTTTTTATTATTATTAAATGATGTTTTCTCAAACTGAAGTAGTGGTGAGACTTATTTTCTTCTACTCATAGATAGTTTATCATATTACCTGTCATACAATGCCATCAAAGGCCATTAAGGTGGATGTCGACACAGGCATGGCTCCAATAAAACAAACCCTTCATTCAACTGTCAAATTAGCATCTTCTGCCAGCTTCATGTATAAAAAGATAAAAATGGGCTTTACTTAGCACATTTTTACAATATTCAACAATGTCACTATTACTATTTGAAAAACCTATTTTACAAAACCAAATGTAGAGAGAAAAATCAGAAAATATACCCAACGGTGATTAAAAAGGAGAATAACTACATAAAACCAGCAGGGGAGATAACTCGGAAACACCAAATGAAACCACGACTTGTGAAAAGCAGAAAAGCAACCGAAAACCACCGGCAAGCATGCACTTTTGTAAGAAATTATCACAATACAGATAAAAATCTGTGAAATTTTAACAATCAGCATATTTCATAAAATTTCTGTCAATTCCATGTTATATCGAAACTGTCAATTTATCGCATTGAACCGCGTTGCACGCACTTTTTACATAGTTGAATTAATCTCAAATTAAAATCACTCAATCAATCAATCAATCAATCAATCAATCAATCAATCAATCAATCAATCAATCAATCAATCAATTAATCAGTAAGTCACTCAGTCAGTCAGTCAGTCAATCATAAATCATTTTCCAAAAAACACTGATCAAATGATCGACTGCGATGTTTCTCCAGACGACACTGTACCCAATCTCAAAGCAGTGAAAATTGAATACTGACCATTCGTATCAGAGCGAAAAAGTTTGCAGCATAATACTAACATACTGCAGCACAACACTGTACATGCCAAAACAATTCAGTACAGATCTGTCGAAAATATATATCAAAATGATATATAGGGTCCTATAGAAACCACAGCGTCCGAACGCAATGGCATCGTAGGTCCGCACTGTACTGCAAACAAGGACTTGAAACTACAATGAAAGAGACAAAAAACAACAGAAAGGGTGGTGAAGACAGGGTTACCGACTTGGAACGGTCAGTAGGCAATAAGACCTACTGGTTAGCTTGAATCGATTTTATATGCGCACAATCCTCGCTATTATCCTGTCTTCAGCGCCCAAACAGACAAGACAGTGTAAACAAAACTACATGGAACCATGGAACAAAAAACAACAGAAAGGGTGGTGAAGACAGGTTTACCGACTTGGAACGGTCAGTAGGCAATAAAGCCTACTGGTTAGCTTGAATCGATTTTATATGCGCACAATCCTCGCTATTATCCTGTCTTCAGCGCCCAGATAGACAAGACAGTGTGAACAAAACTAAATCCCATCAAGAGGAAATCTCTAACAATAAAGTCCACATCCAGAGAAACCAACTAAAGATATACATACAAAATAATAAACATCTCAGGATGTATCCAGAATCGTACTGAACAACCATAGTAGTTGCAGCTAAAGAGAAGACCAATCTAGGGTACGACCAGAAAACCCGAGGGACGAAAGCTCATGCACCCACCTCCCTTAGTTGGGGTTTCAGTAGGTACAATCATATGAATGAATGAATGAATGAATGAATGAATGAATGAATGAATGAATGAATGAAAGTCTTTATTTACAGAGGGTAACCCAATTAGTATAAACTAATCTTCCTTGGGGCCCTCTAGGTAGTCCAGTCATCGCACAAGTGAAAAGTGAAGCGTAATGACTGACTGTAGAGGGGTCAATCACTAAACATGCAGTGCGCTGTAAAACCAAGGGGTTATATCCTTTTCTGACGAACTTCCTGATTAAATTTGTAAAGCGGTCAGGAAACCCGTCAGACCCCTTTAACTTTCGAAGTTTCTAGACCACATCTCCATAAAATGAGGGTTGTGATATGCCTAGTCAAGGCAATCTTTTCCGAGAATAATGACTGAACAAGAATTTAATGTTTTATTATGACGCGAAATTCACTGAAATTCGCGTACATTGTTTTTATTAAAGCACAGTTTTATTTCTTAGCGCAAAATAAAATTTATATTATCTGAATTTAGAACCGAAAACAATTGTAACGTCATTTTTTAACTTACCTAAAAAGGGTCGATAAAGAATGTAACGGTATATTTAAAAAAATTGTCTGGATTATTATCCCTGTATATAAACAGACACACAATATATTGGATGTGTTTTTATTTGACATGTGTACGAAATGCACAAGAAAAATATCACGAGAGAACAAATTGCCTGCGTGCAAATGGAATACAAGAAATAAGATGAATACGCTAAAAGCTGGAACCCCTCATTTAGCAAGCACCAAGCCTAAAACAATATCGTGTCTCGACAAATGTGCAACTGCAAATGACAATTTTTCACGAAAGACACAGCGGTTCGAAAAAGGTTGTCAGACAACTTCAAAGCAAACAAGGAAGAGCGACTAATTAATAAACATACTTGATGAACATTCTCGACAAATAAAATGTGCTGCACAGCATAAGTGGGCGGGTATGTTTCTAATATTGTCAATAGCAGAAATAAACAATTTACTATACAAACACATATCTATTAGAGGTCATATGAAGCTGCTTTCCATGATGTGAACATGTCCTTGGAATAGTGTCGGTATATTGTATCCATTTGAAACCGACCGAGAAGAGAACTAAACTTCCAGAAACAATTTATCGACTCGCAAGCACATACTGTTTTTCGCAAATCCAATCGATATTCATGGTTCGCGAAATAGCTGTTACTGCATGTACATGTTTAGGCACTGACATATGCGCTAAAAGATTCATAGTGTTTCATCAGGATGTTTCATCTCCTGGAAACCATATTGACATTACGGAAGTGATTTGAGAAGTTCACTACCAGCAGTATACACAAAATAATCCATGTTGATCAATGTATGATCCATTTACATGTGCAAAACTTACTAATTTATGCCAAAATCCAACTTACTCTTTTTATAGCACAGTGGCGTTGCTTGTGCAGTGTGGCGGCAGTAAAACGTCTCCCGCGCTTGCAATCAGTACTGTTATTCATTCGATCTTTGGAGATCGCTGAGCCCGATACTTATATTAAGTTATTGGTGGTACATTTTTAATTTCTTTTGTTTTCTTACTTAATTTTTGATTCGGTGGTTCCACTACTCCGGCCGATAAAAGGCTCTGGCTATTGTTTAACCACTCATAGGATATGTTGTTTGCTTTTTGATACGCAGGCCTCATAACCGCTGCTCCCAACTAAATTCCATTATGTTTATTTCGCTCTTCGGGGCATTTAATTTTATTAGAAACTGGGACCATACGCCGTACAACATGAAGATATTACACTCTATGTCCACCGCCATATGCATGCCATCTTCGAGATGGTTACAATTTTGTACTATTGATTTTATGAATATTGAATTCTGCTCAACCCGGGGCTAGAGGGCGTGAGCGGTAGCTAGCATATTTCACTACCGCTCATGAACAGTCTCAATCAAACCGAGACTGCAATATTTCGTATGTGTCGTGCTCGACCGTTTCCAAAGGTCTATTATCATACTCTTCTTTTAGTACATTGAAATTCATCTTAAAATGTTCAATTCAACTTTTTCACACAGTTTAAAACATCAAAATCAGAAATATTGATCTAGGTCAATGCATGCTTGTCACATAAGCGTCTAGGTGAATGTTTCTTCAAGGTCTCACTAGACAGTGCATTTTTACTATATTGGCCTATTTATATATTTTGGGCTTTAACTCCAGAGTTTGAACCGGAATTTCTACTCTTCTGTATATTGGTAGCAGTGTCGTCTAATAGCTGCACATCCAATTTCAATCACACCTGCAACAACAATAAACATATCTGTCAGCAATTATTAAAAATATTTAAAACCGAAGAACACACTACTACTTCTTAAGACAAAATAATTATCCTACCTTGGGTTTCAAGGGAGCTAACTGTGTAGTGACCTACAGTCCTCTTTAATATTAGTACAAATGGTGGCTATCTGGAATTAATATGGATCCGACAGACGAGTCAGTTTTACATATTATATAGGAGAATCGTAACAAAATTCCTTCTTCTCAGAAACCACAAGTGCTCGAGTTCCACAACTTTACATTTTGCATAAGCGTATAGTCCTCTGCCAAGTTTGTTCTTAAAGTGAGCGCTGGGATCAACTGTGACCCCACCCCAGTTTGTACCGCGCTTGTTCACATGTTTTCACTGAGGTAAACTTTGTCCAGCCCTGGGTGTCAATATTATGTATCTAATGGTTTATAAAAACTCTTACTCTTAATAAAACACTGGTCATGTGTTACACAATGGTTATACCATAGATTATGAAGTTTGTTCAAATGAACTGTCCATGCCAATTAATATTTTCTGATTATTTTTTAATTTGTTATTCTCAGTCTGCAAGGTCGTACAAATACTAACTATATTATACCAGTATATCGTCCACATGCCTTCTTAGACCTTTATTTCAGACATGGACTTCTTGTTAAATATGAATGATCATACATGAGTAACTATGTACCACATGTGTACAGACTTTAATAGACGAGCTGGGTAAACTTATAAACCCCACAGTGACACAATTTTCCACTGACCATCCCAAGGCAGAAACCCTATCGTAAACCCTTTTATGTTTGTGATGTCATATATTGCCTTTCAGTCGTCTTTCTAATTGTTGTTTGTTTCTATGCGCGCTTTTGGTTGACATTTTGGTGATCCTTCATTTCTACATGTACATTTCCTGTTCGAATTGTATATCTACTTTTATACATGTAGGACGTGGCGGCTCTGCCAAGTTGCTATATATTTAACCAACGCGTTTATTAGCGTTCTACACTGTCCAGTGTTACATGGTATAAAGCGCGTCGTAACAAAGTCATATATATCTAGTCATAGATATATGACCGCTATGGTCAAGAATTCGATTTCCACTCGCGCCACTTGGCTTCATATGTTGTAAACTTCGCCAGTTACTTGACGGTGGTTCTGACAGGTTATTTGAAATCATCTAAAATGGCAAAGGTCTTACCCCACCAATTACTTAGGTCGCCATACATAACCTAAAATGATGATATGTAAGTTGTTAAACGTCCTTAACGCGAAGCAAACAAATAAAATTAGAAGTAAACGAATATATTAAGATGATTTTATTTATCACATAGCAAGCATCCGATTTGGCTCAGTTGACCAACTGAGATTACCTTTCGTCTGTCATCCATCCGTCCGGACGTCCATCCGTCGTCGTCCGAATTTCTCGTAGGAAAATGTTTTTCAGTTTTGTTAAAATTAGGTCAACTTCACATCTACAATGGCCACTGTTGCCAAAAAAAGTCGAAACCTTAAATATCGTCTTCTCAAGAACCACAGAACATAATTTGACAGTTGTTCTTTATTTATGATTGCCTCGGGGTTAAAAATGTTGCATTAATGTTTGTTCACTGTATCAAATATACTAACTGAATCTACTGTCTGTAGATGACACGAAATATAAATGTTGATGATGTTTCTTATCTAATCGTCAGTAAAGTTACAGAGAAATTAGTAAGTAACACGATGATATTTATACGAGGACTCATGGATGAGTATAGGGATGAATAGGGTGCGCGACTCCAATTAGCGTTGGTGATCATCAAATGCTTCCTATGAGGGTTGATGATAATTATGATGATGAGCCTTCAACTAGGTTATGATGTGATGGACCTCCAGTGAGGTTTGATGTGGACCAAACATGTGTCCCTGGTGTTGTCGCCTATGTCCATCTCCACTGCTCGTAACGTTATACAACAGCTAGTTTAACCGAGATAGTTTCTCTCCGAGGGCTTAGCTCCACAACTGGAGGCTTAGGCTGTATACATAATTTTAGACTCCGGTTCATAAACCAAACAATAGTATACAATCCTCATTACACATTACACAATTAACTGAAAATACATGTGAAAAAAAAGTATGAAAGGAGAAATGTGGAAATCTTTGAACATGATAAATACAAAAAAATATTTAAGTCTCGGTTTGATTGAGACGGTTCATGAACGGTAGTGAAAACTGCTTGCTACCGTTCACGTCCTCTAGCCCCGGGTTGAGGAAAACGCAATAGTTTGAGCCATCCCGAAGATGGTATGCATATGACTGTGAACATGGAACCTTCAATGCGGTATTTTCACACCATGCCATGGCCAGCGGCGTATGGCCCCAGTTTCTAACAAAACGCGTTGCCCTAAACGACAAAACAATGGGCGAAATATACAAAATGGAATTTAGCTGAGAGCAGAGGTTATACAGCCTGCGTATCACAGGGAACAGTAAAAAAACTAAATTAAAAAGCAGGCAACATAGGCTAAGGGTGATTAAACAATACTCAGAACCTTTAAAGGCTGGAGTAGCGGAACCATCTATTCGAAATTCAAGTAAGAAACCAAAAGTATTTGTGAATGTACCACCGATATTTGTAAATATCGGGCTCAGCGATCTCCAAATATCGGAATGAATAACAGTTCTGATTGCAAGCACGGGGGTACGCTTTACCGCCGCCACACTGCACAGGCAACACTACTGTGATATATAAAAAGGTATTAACCATTCTCATTTAGTAATGTTATTATGTAGATGTATGCGGATCTTATAATGCTATTCGACATATGTATTAGAATATAGACATGTTTAACCTTTAACCTATCAACGTTTAACAAATGCATCTTATATAAAAAATCGTAAAATTTAACATCTGATTCGATATTCAGTAATCAAATTCTATTGTAGACACCTTATTTACGCTGGAGCCACGTTTTATTGTTTTTCTGCCACTGCTCTAGTGATTTGAGCGAGATGGCACATGAAACAATGCAGGGGTCATGATGAAGACCTTTAATGAGCAAGACACAAAACATGAACATGAATTTGGGGGGGTTCTACCCCTATGCCTACCCCTGCAACGGGGTCTGCAGTGGCCCTATTATTTGCCCCGGAACCAAACGGGGCCCCCGGAACCACACGGGGTAAAATAATATAGTATAATAATAATAATAATAATAATAATAAAACTGGATGTGCTCGTGTTGAGTACGGTTTAAACAAACTAAATAAATACACAGTATTACTATTCATATAATATAATAATATAGTAATAATAACAATAATAATGATAATATTCAAATGTATAATAATAACATTAATAATAATAATAAAAGAATAATAACATCATTAATAGAAATGCTAATAGTAATAATAATAGCAATAGTGCTAAGAAAAGAAGAAGCATCAGCTTTACTAATGAGATATTGCATAATGTTACAAAATAAAAAATAACAAAAATAAATACATAAATAAATAAATAAATACAAAAAAAAAAATAATAATAATAATAACCATTATAAAAACATTATGCATCCATAAATTTATAAATATATGAATGAATAAATAAAATATAATTAGCTAAATACATAATATATATCAATGAATAAATATATAAGTAAATAAATAGATAAATACATTTTAATAGATGTACCTTACATACACAAATCCAATATTAACAATAATACTAATATTAATAATGATAATAATAACTTTTTATAATAATACTTTTAATTCTTAATTCTGAGAAACTGTCCAATTGGTGACCAGGAATTTGAATTCTCTAAATTCTGATAGGTGCTACCTCGATCGTTTTCCTAGCTGTTCACCCAAGTTAACTGTTCAATTTACGATCTTTACAGTATGATTATATTACAACTGTGCAAATTTCATGCACATTTATGCAAAATGCTTCCATATATGTCTCTTTCAACAGCGAATCTTGTGTTTACTCAGCCAAATAATTTTATTTTACTATAGAACCTCAGGATAAAACCCGAGAAACATAAATGTTCTCACCTAGTGTAAATAGCTTAAAATCTCAGCATTTTGGCAATACAAAATTATCATTAGCTTTAATCATAATAATAATAATAATAAAATAGCATACTTCGAAGGGAAATGTAAAGTAAAAAAATTAATAAAACTAGATATGGTTAGAAACTATTTCTTCATTTATATTTTATTCTGTTTCATGAATCGAGCCGGTCAAGAGGTGTTGTGCCTTCCGGGCAGGGAAGTGACCAGCCAGTGTCTGAGACCGGGCCTGCTGTAATGACGATGTGGTGCGCAGCTCGTTTAATTGTCCCGGTAGTGGTGGACAAGCCTGAATCGTCCGGGCACAGCAAATCATCAGCCTTTATACTGGTTAGCGGCGGTGCCACAACATACCTCAGTAAAACCGCTGAGCTAATGGGGAGGAGGCAAGTGAGAGCATGGATTTCACAGGGCTCGCATGAATTTTCAAACTTTATTCATGCCTGGTCGGCCCGCTTTGTTACCATGGTTCTCATGTCTGGCCAATCGGCACCACTCCCAGTAATACTTCTATTCGAGTAAGATATTTTAATTTTTTCTATCGAGTAATCGGGTTCAAGAATTGGTTGTCCCGAACACAATATTCAATCAGCTGATATTCATAAGGAGCAACCACCACAGATGTTAACTTACAATAGGCGGCTCATTAAATACTTCCCGGGTAGCGCATTTCCTATTTCGCCGGTTGCCTTAGTCAAGAACTCGGATTATGATTTGAGTTTAATACCCCCTCTTAGCAGCACTTGATTATTTTCTGGACTAATGAGTTTCTTTTTTAGGGATAAACTTGGTAACAGTCCATTTGCTGTCAGGACTTGTGGCATGGTTTACTATATTTGGTCATCTAGGGGTTCCTTCTGCGGATGGAATGTCTGTTGGCTCCACTATTGAGTTTAAATTCTTCTCAGTGCCATATACTCCGCAAAAGTCGCGCTATCGTCACGAAGTGTTCACGGATCATTTAATGATAGTCGTAGGCTGTGGCTGTGGCTGTTACTGTTGCAACACTTTGTCGTTTTCAGTCCTTGCCTTTTTACTCGGAAAGGCACTCCTATTATGTCTGGTATCACATTGTTGAAGACGGTTTCGGTAGTGTTAGCAGTTTCAGTACGAGTACCTTAGCCTAGCCACATAGCAATGTTATTGTTTATTGGTACTGAAGCACTTGTCAAAGTTATTAATAATTAGGCACCCACTTATTACCGTCTTATTCATCTGGTTAGACAAACCCACAGCCTTTGCAGAGGTTTGTAAGACTGATCAGATGGGCAGAAATATAATTTTAATCCTTACAAGTATAAGAAATCTACTAGAAATCTTATTTTCAATTATAATAGGATCGTTTCTGATCTTGAGATCGAGACATCTATTCCTACTGATTGAGATTGTCAAAATTCTAAATTTTGTTACGAACCTGCCGGTCACATTCTTACTGGAAATCTTGATGTAATTGAGGATAAGAGGGTTCGGCATTTAATTGCCAAAGGGCCTAAGTATCGCCTTCCATCTGATATTAATTTTAATGCCTGTCGCAATGAAATTGCGGGTTCTTTAACGGATTTCTGTACAAAGTGGTGTAGGCGAGAAAAAGCAGATAAACATGCACTTACTGCTTGGATGAAAACTATTTCAGAAATTGTTGAATTACGTATTTTGTTTTACGAATCAAATCCATCCCTGCTTCCACGGCCTTCCACTCACAATTTACGACACCTTAAGAAGGGTATTCAGAATTTACATACTAAATTTGCTCTAGTTCCAGCAGACAAAGCTTCCAACAATATAATTATTGTCTGACGACTACATTATATCAGTACTTTGAATGCTGAGCTAGCGAGCACTTCTGCTTATGTTACTACACCTCTGCTGGAGACGGACATTGTTTCCCAGCATGTGACTTTTATGGAGACTATAAAGGTTTCTGTAATTAGTAAGCAGACGAAGCTCCCTACAATGTACTGGATACCCACACTTCACAAAATTCCTTACATAGCACGTTTTATCGCTAATTCTAGTTCACGTACCACGACCAATATATCAAAACTATTGACTTCCTGACTTTCCGCGATTAAAGAACATATTGTAAAATATTGCGGAAAGGCCTTCGAGAACTCAGGAATCAATCTGTTTTGGTCTATCAAAAACTCTGGAGAAGTTCTTGACAAACTACGGTGTAAGCATTTTCATGCCCCTTCTCTAAGCACCTACGACTTTTCTACACTGTATACTACACTACCACATCATCTTATCAAAGAATAATTGCTTCAGCTTATTCAGAAGACATTTGCTAGAGAAGGTACAACTTTTCTAGCTTGTAATAATGTCAGGGCTTTCTTTACTAACGCCCCCATTGATAAGTATAATATGTGGACTTGTACTGATGTTTGTAGAGCTTTATCTTTTCTTCTGGATAACATCTTTATAAGATACGGTAAAACTATTTACCGCCAGGTTGTTAGTATTCCTATGGGTACTAACTGTGCGCCACTTGTTGCAGATTTGTTTTTGTACTGCTATGAAAGAGATTTTATGTTGAGTTTGTCACCTGCTAGCCAGGGTGAAATTATTGATGCCTTTAATAATACTTCTCGGTATCTTGATGACATACTCAATATTGATAATCCGTTCTTTGCTCATATGGTTACTAACATTTATCCACCAGAGCTCACGTTGAATAAAGCCAACAGTTCGGATATTGTAGCAGCATTTCTCGATCTTCATCTCTCGATTTCAAATGATTGTATTCATACTAAAATCTATGATAACAGAGATGATTTCAATTTTAACATCGTTAACTATCCACACCTGGATGGAGATGTACCTCGTGCTACCTCATATGGGGTGTATATCTCCCAGCTCATTCGATTTGCTAGAGCGTGTAATGATGTTATAGACTTCAATGATCGTAATCAAGTTATTACAAGTAAACTTCTTCAGCAGGGTTTTCGTTATCACAAACTACGTAGATCTTTCTCTAAATTCTACCGCCGCAACGAGGGCCTGCTGGAAAAGTACAACACCAACCTTAAAACACTTCTGCGACTAGGCATATCACAACCCTCATTTTATGGAGATGTGGTCTATAAACTTCGAAAGTTAAAGGGGTCTGACGGGTTTCCTGACCGCTTTACAAATTTAATCAGGAAGTTCGTCAGAAAAGGATATAACCCCTTGGTTTTACAGCGCACTGCATGTTTAGTGATTGACCCCTCTACAGTCAGTCATTACGCTTCACTTTTCACTTGTGCGATGACTACCTCTTGGGACTCTATGATTGTACCTACTGAAACCCCAACTAAGGGAGGTGGGTGCATGAGCTTTCGTCCCTCGGGTTTTCTGGTCGTACCCTAGATTGGTCTTCTCTTTAGCTGCAACTACTATGGTTGTTCAGTACGATTCTGGATACATCCTGAGATGTTTATTATTTTGTATGTATATCTTTAGTTGGTTTCTCTGGATGTGGACTTTATTGTTAGAGATTTCCTTTTGATGGGATTTAGTTTTGTTTACACTGTCTATTTGGGCGCTGAGTAAAATCGATTCAAGCTAACCAGTAGGTCTTATTGCCTACTGACTGTTCCAAGTCGGTAACCCTGTCTTCACCACCCTTTCTGTTGTTTTTTGTCTCTTTCATTGTAGTTTGAAGTCCTTGTTTGCAGTACAGTGCGGACCTACGATGCCATTGCGTTCGGACGCTGTGGTTTCTATAGGACCCTATATATCATTTTAAACACCGACATACTTGTCTCTGCTAAATCTTGATTACAATGGTTACACGGCAGTACCATCCACTGTCTTTACTTCTAATCTGCCTCGATGCGTTACTGAGTTTTGCTATTCAATCCTGTCTCTCTCTCTTCAAGTCTACTATCACTCACACAACTGGTGTACACCGGTCTTTCTTATATATATTTATTGGGGTTAGACTTTACGGAGACACATGGAATTTTAACTTATAATATAATGTATGTGCAACTTTAAATCTTATAACACGTGCGCAACTTCTAACACGTTATACAACTGTATAATATATATGAAGAAAAATTTAGTTATTCGCAGGATTCTCATCAGGTTGTTACCGGAAGCGAAGTTGACCTCGGTCAGCGGGTGGTGGGGTGAACGCCATCCCTCCCCAACCCCGGCAGCCCTGGGGGAACGAATCGAGGGTCCGTCGCATTGGATGTACAGTTATATAGGCACAGCTATGGGACTTTGTGCTTGGGTGATTTACAAGCAAAGTTGGGCGATGATTGACGTCAGTCCAACCCACTCCATTTGTTGGTCCATGGTGGGGGCTATGACTCAGTTTTGCAGTTTGTTGGGCACAGTAGACAAGCGGTTGCAAAGCTGTTGAACTTTTTCCAGCGCGCTACCAGTTGTTAACGTAGCTTGTTAGGCAATTTGTAGGTTCAAGTGTCGCTATACCAAATTAGATGTTGTGGCATTGAACACCGTACGCAGGTCTCACGACATTCTATGAGATTCTATCGTATGTTTCGGTGTTTACACGTCCAGGTTGGGAAACCAACGCCTCACTCCTCCTAACAAATGGCGTCAGTCCAAGAAATGTTCCTTTGCAAGTTATATAAAGCATATTATTTTTGAATTGTGATAGGGCGCGGCTCACGTCATGATATATAATGTACTGTATGCGCATTGCATAATCTAACAATTCAGTGAAATCAAATTTAATGACAGTTAGCAATTTTATAATTAGTAAATTTCAATGTAATACTGACCACTGTTCCCCAGGGTCGGGATTACAGCATGGAATAATAAGCCTTTTGGGGCTTATTGTTGGTGCATCATGCCTAGTTCGGTCGTGCACATTATTGTAAACTTTAGAAAAGAAGATTAAATGAATAAACATTTTACTTTAGAATTAGACTTTTGAATAAACATTTTATTTAGGCCTTTTGGGGCTTCACTAATATATATAAGGTATAAGGTTAATGGGACATGCCCTCTTTTGTTTTAGCCTATTGGGGCTTCATCTTTTGTTTAAGCCTACTGGGTCTTCTTTAAGGGTATCAGGCTTATGGGCCATGCCCTCTTTTGTGAAACATTTTAAGGGCTGCCATGATATATATATATATATATGTGTTGCCGGCAGCCCGGTATTTGGAGCCGCGCCCAATATTTGCCATAACAATTTAATAAATGATCAAGCAATTTAATAAAAGATAATATTTTGTGTTTGTCAAGTCGGTGCCTTCCTAATAATGTATTATTAAACTTTATTTTTACATTTCCATGAGTAAAAGATTGGAATTTCTCAATTATACCCATAGAAATGTAATAAAAAAAAGTTAGATGGATCAAATATGATAATCGCTTTAATATTAATAACTGACTCTGAACACATAAATAATTGTGACGTCAATAAAGTGTTAGTGACGTCGACGTCATCCGCCAATAACGTTCAAAAAATAAAATAATTTCAGTTAAGATCAAACATAAAAGTTTACAACATATGTATGAATTGAAGTGAATGTTGTTTAACGGCTCATCAACACATTATAGGTTTGCAACATCTACTAACGATTACTCGAACAGACCTGAGCATTATAGGGTGATGGTTAATGCATTTATATAGTCGTTGCCAAATAGTTTAATTTATTTCACTCATTTTCAATTATGGTAATTTTAAGTACCCGTGAATAAATCTAGACTTTTCATTTGCATGAATGACCTCCACACATGAATAGAGTTTTATGAACAGATTTTTATTGAAATTTGGCTTTTTAGTAATTGTATTTAAATTTAGTTTTCCTGATATTTTTCACTTTTTTCTGCTATTTTCAAATTGTTCTCAGCAAATAACATTGACGTTCTCAACACTTTAGTGATGTCATAAGTCAGCGTTACAGCTTATTATTTATTTTTTGAAATTAGTTATAGACAAATCCTTATAATAAGGGAAATTGATCACTCGGTGGTAGGTGTGTCATTTTGCACCCATTCGCATTTGTTCGTTCATGAAAAGAACCACACACCTACCATCTCAAGAAGGATTTCCGATTATCAATCCCAGCAGATACATCTTGTCAACGTCATTTACAGGGAACGTTCCAACACTGCGAGGGTGATACAGTTTGGGTAAATCATACACAAACAGTTAACCGATTTAAAATGTAATGCATAATAGATTTAACAGCAGCATTTGACTATGAGGAAATCCTTCGCTCGATGGTAGGCATATTTTTTTTTTCATCACTTGCATCCACTTGCTCTTGGAAAAACCCACACCTACCATATCATGATAGATTTCCTTTTGAAAAACCACACTCCTAAGGATTTCCTCGCTCGGTGGTAGTTATATTGTTTATCTTGTATAACTTGCACCCGCTCGCTCCTGAAAAAACACCCACACCAACCCTAACATTTAGTGAAGGATTTCTTATGTCATAACTATAATTGAACCCAGTAGTAACCGGTAATAATGTATGTTTTTATTGTTTAATTACTACATATTTCAGTCATCTGTGTGTTTTATGATATGATTCGTGTTCTATAGTGTCATAACTTGGAAACTGATTCCCACCAGATAACCATATAATTATACAGTTGCTGGGCATGAACAGAGGGATACAACCATCCAACCAGAAATGGCTCTGAGGCCCATCTCAACCCATGAGGACATATCCTCTGAGTCATAATCTTGAAACCGTTGAGATACCCACCCTATAACCATCTATATACTTCGTTTTTAAATATATAGTTGTTCTTTGTTTCTGTGTGTGTTTATGGTTGACTGTCGTCCTTGAATGCTACTTTTCCTGTAGGATTTTTATATCTATATTTACTGGGTATGAACAGACGGATATAACCCCTAGGCCATAAGCTGGAAACTAATAAAATTCCAAAATATATATCCATGTATACACTTACTGGACAGACACAAGCATCCAACCAGCATTGGACCCGGTGCATCCCCACCCCTGCGGAAATAACATAGAAACCGTTGAAATCCCCGTCCTATAACCATATATAACATCGCCTGCGTGATTTAATTATGTTATGAAATGTTAAGCTTGTTTAGCAATCATTTCATCTTTGTGAAAATCATATTCAGGTGAGCGCTTCATGGCCATTTTGGTCCTCTTTTTATTGTATCTGTTACTCGACCACCGGTATAATGGTCTTCTTCAAATTTATGATAGCGGAGACAACTGTCTCACGGCTGGTATTCAGTGGAGCTAACTCCGTTTGGAAAAGTACTCCATCGCTACTTTCGAGGTAGTTCCAACGCCAAAAATAAAGGTAAAATATGTGGGTACGCTTTGCTATTTTTTCGTTAATTTTTATTGGCCTTGATTTGAGACAGGGACTTTTGTAACCGTGTATCTGAGTGTCTCTCCACTAAATGATCAATTATACCTTTGAACAAAGGGAATGCACTTTTTCAAGCATCTCTCAATGGTATAATTCGAAGTGTTCCTTTTCTCGTTTCACTCTCATTTACATTTGGGGTGGTTTACTTTCCACTCTCATAGACATTTGGGGTTGTTTTACGTTCCACTTTCATTTACATTTGGGATTGTTTTACGTTACACTCTCATTGACATTTGGGGTTGTTTACGTTCCACTCTCATATACATTTGGGGTTGTTTTACGTTCCACTCTCATTGACATTTGGGGTTGTTTACGTTCCACTCTCATTGACATTTGGGGTTGTTTCACGTTCCACTCCCATTGACATTTGGGGTTGTTTACGATCTGCTCTCATTGTTCGCACGAGGTTTACACAATTTATATGCTGTACGTTTTATAATTTATTATGTACATTTATATTATCTAGCTCAATTTATGTAATAAATAATGATACTACTTTTTCTATGAAATTGAATTTTAAGTGCATAATGTTATATCTCTTAACTTCGCCGGGGCGCATGTTTGTGTTGTCTGATATGCGGGGAGATTAGGTAGCGTTATCGTTCGTAAGTATGTCATGTACAATGTACATGAATAACTGCTATTTAACATAAGTTGTGGACAGTCACATTAGGTAACAACTTATAGTTAAAATGAAAGCTCCATTTATAGGTTTAGTGGTAAGTTGTATTTATTGTCATTAAATACATACATTGCAGTATTAATATATTGAATACCTACACGTATTTTACTGTTCACATACATAAAGGATAGTATTGTATTTCTTACCTTTGTTCGAATAGCACCTATACTTTAATGTCCTGCTTAATCTTTGTCCTTTTCAGTGGCTGTTTGCGCTATGCACAATTGATGCAAAGCGGTGCAATACTGAACACGGGGTTAAATCAAGTAAGTTCATAATCTGTAAATCAGAAAAATAACATGTAGTACTCTTGTTTTTAGACAAAACTGTCATTTGTCAATGATATATGTTTATGCCCCCGAAAATTGTTCGGGGGCATATAGTAATCGCACTGTCCGTCTGTCCATCCGTCCGTCTGTCCGAATTCTGTCTGTCCGTCATTCCGAAATTCGTGTCCGGACCATAACTTCACAAACCCTGAAGGGATTTTTAACTAACTTGGCACAGGTGATAACCATAACAAGACGATGTGTCGCGCGCAAAACCCAGGTCCGTACCTCAAAAGCCAAGGTCATACTTTAAGTTCACAGGTCAAAAACAGGTACGCAATTTCGAGTCCGGACCGTAACGTCACAACCCCTGCAGGGATTTTTAAATAACTTGGCACAAGTGATCACCATAACAAGACGATGTGTCGCGCGCAAAATCCTAGATCCGTACCTCAAAGGCCAAGGTCACACTTGAAGTTAATAGGTAAAAAACAGGTACGCAATTTCGTGTCCGGACCGTAACGTCACAACCCCTGCAGGGATTTTTAAATAACTTGGCACAAGTGATCACCATAACAAGATGATGTGTCGCGCGCAAAACCCAGATCCGTACCTCAAAGGTCAAGGTTACACTTGAAGTTTATAGGTCAAAAACAGGTACGTAATTTCGTGTCCGGACCGTAACGTCACAACCCCTGCAGGGATTTTTAAATTACTTGGCACAAGTGATCACCATAACAAGACGATGTGCCGCGCGCAAAACTCAGGTCCGTACCTCAAACGTCAAGGTTACACTTGCAGTTCATAGGTCAAAAACAGGTACGCAATTTCGTGTCTGGACCGTAACGTCACAACCCCTGCAGGGATGTTTAAATAACTTGGCACAAGTGATCACCATAACAAGGCGATGTGTCGAGCGCAAAACACAGGTCTTCAAGTTCAAGGTCACACTTGGAGGTCAAAAGTCAAATTGTGTCCGGTCAATAACTCTCACTGGCCTTTATGGACGGATTTACAAATAACTTAGCACAGGTGCTCACTACAACAAGACGATGTGTCGCGTACAAAATCCAGGTCTGTGGCACCAACGTCAAGGTCAAGGACGACAGTCAACCACAAAACACAAAAACAAACACGCAAACAGACAAACGAGAAGGCAAAAGTAATAAAACAATGTAAACGACATCACAAACACAAAAAGGTTGACAATAGGGCTACTGCCTTGGAACGGTCAGTGGCAACAAAGGCCACTGGGGGGTTAAACCGGTTCTAGGGTGACCAAACCTCACACTTACCCTACTGTCATCCCATTAAAACAGGACAGTCTAAATAAAGAAATCCCCGCCAGGATCTAATCTCAACAAGGCAGCATCAATAGGTAATATAAGTAAAACACAAATATGCTCCTGTAAATATAATACAAAAAACAATAGCCTAGAAATCCACAATGAAGGTACTCAGTGACTTGGCAGAAGCTAGAGCAACAAGAGAATAAACTATTAAGGGCACGACAAGAAATATCATAGACACACATCAAACGCCACCGTCCCAATGGGATTTAGGTAGGCGTCATCGTAGGGTCCACAGCCTGTCCGGTCATTGTACAATTAAAGAGGAAAGCATAGTGGCGAACTGTAAAATGGTCCACCACCAAGTATGCAGTACGTTGGAAAATGATAGGGTCATAACCTCTTTTGGTAAACTTTTTAACAAGTTTAACAAAGATAGTATGAAAGTGATCATGACCAAGAATCTTACGAAGTTTATAAATCACATCACCATAGAGGTCAGGTTGTGATAGTCGTTGTCGCCTTCAAGCCTTCACACACCTAATAACTTGCAGTAACTGTGGTGTATATTCAGGCAGAGCAAGAACATTTAGTAGTCCAAACAATCACAGTTTTGCTTGGCGTGAAGGAGTTACGATTCACATGAAATCTGTAAGAATATGATTCATGTTCTATAGTGTTTACGTCTGTTTATGTCATTGCACAACGGTCTGCATAACTGTGTCTAGATCGACGTCTGGATCGACAATTAACACAATGTACAACATAGTCTGCATAACTATTTCGTGTTTGACGTTTGGATCGACAATGCTTTACAATGTACAACATAGTCTGACTAACTGTACCGTGTTTGGACAACATAATCTGCATAACTGTATTATGCTGACGTTATCATTGACAAATTGCAATCATGTATAACATATCGTGTTTGGAGTCAGTATCGACAATTTATAATGTGCAACATAGTCTGAATAACTGTATCGTGTTTGACGTTAGGATTGGCAATTTACAGTGTACAAAATAACGGTATTGTATTTGACGTTAGGATTGACAATTTACAATTTAAAACATAGTCTGCATAACTGTATCGTGTTTGACGTTAGGATTGACAATTTACAATGTACAAAATAGTTAGCATGACTGTATCGTGTTTGGCATTCGGATCGACAATAATTTACAATGTACATCATAGTCTGCATAACTGTATCGTGTGTGACGTTTGGACTAACAATTTACAATGTACAACATAGATTGCATAACTGTATCGTGTTTGACGTTTGAAATGAAAATTGTTTACAATGTACAGCATAGTCTGCATAAATGTATCGTGTGTGACGTTTGGGCTGACATTTTACAATGTATACTGAAAAAATAATGTTTAGCATCTAGCTTAAGTAAATATTATTTTATATTGCGACGTATTTTAAGTCATCGGCATGACTTAGGTTGATCTTCTTTTCACTTACATTTTGTATTCCAATGTAAGTATCAGTGTTATCTCCCATTTAGTTAAAACATACTAGTTCGCATTTAAAAATGCAAATTAGGTAAAAAGCAAGATTACACATTTCAAAATAACACAGTTATGTGTCTCAATTTATAAAAAACGCTAAAACAATCGACAATTTCTTTGCCATTATAAACACATTGGGAACCAAAGTTTACCATTTGTGAAATTACTTCCCTTTACATTGAAATAAGAGGAAATTATAATTTCTGTAAAACATGTAGATTACCACATGTTGCTATTGTTTTCGCATATTTCTTCTGAGACTTATTCCCTTAATCATGTTAATATAACTGATAAGTATATTTGAACGCAGTTTAAAACTCCAGCGATCCGTTTGCTGTTAACTGTTTCAAGGCTCTCCCTCTATTATCTACTCGTTTTGTGTTTGTGTTGTCGAATACTTTGCTTCTCCGTGCCCGAGGGGTTAACGACATTGCGTTGTAAACCTTCTCGGCTCTCAACGCTGCGGGTTCGAATCCCATTGGGAGCTCGATTTGTAAGTGATGAAGTACCGATTGTTAAGGATGGCGGAGGTATACTGTACTGGTTCTACCCAGCCTTCCACCACAAAAAACTCGACCATCATATATATTCGTATATGTGTTGAAAATGACGTAAAACACAAGACAAACAAACATTGTTTTTGCGAATCTTTGAGTGACTTTGTTCTGTGAATTCTACATTTTCTTTTCGACATGAATACCTACTTGTATACACCAATAAATAAACAACTTCCGCTTCCGGTAACCAGCCGACTTTGTAAACAAATGGCTCAATTTTAACTATCAATAAACTCAAAAATGTGAAAAGGAAATTCAATATAAAAAGGATTTTATTAAATCGGATAGTTTGGTAAATATAAACTTTCAACTGGAAAAAACAAATATGAATCACTTTTGGAGATATTTGAACATGTGAGAATCAAATCAAAGGGTCGAATGTACAGAGACAATAAACACGTATATTGTGATTTATGTAGACATATATAGGGTACTTTTACACTGACTGATATCCATTAGAAAAGAGGTACACAAAAACAGGTCACGGCAAAATATTTTACAGATACAGGGTGAATCAAAAGTTATGTCTGCTACTTCTAATATGAACATAGAAACAGACAGTGAAAGTAAGAGAAAAAGGTCAGAAACATCAAGCGTCAGTGAGCTTGACACGAGCACAGAAAGTGAGACCCTCTCTAAAGCAGAAAAAAAGAAGAAAGCAAAAAAGGAAAAAAACATGGGTGAAATATTAGAAGACACCACTTTAAAGTTAGTAGACGATGAGAGTACTGTATCTTTAAGCAAACAACTTCAAGAGATAAATAACAAAATGTCAAATATGTTAACAAAAAACGATAGTAGTCTGATGGAAATGATTTAAGACACACTCAAACAAATGAAAACTGAACTTCTCGAGTCCGTGTTTCATCGTATTGAAATATTAGAAGGAAAGCTTTTTGAAAAGGAAGAAGAAAATGAAAATTTGAGAACAAAGATAAAGGAGCTCGAAAATAAAGTTAAAACACAGGGTCATGAAAACGAAATCCTCAGAAATGAGACAAAGAGGGCAAACGAAAGAGCACAAGGGCAAATAAATGAGTTAGAACAGTATGGTCGAAGGAATAATGTAAGAATCAGCGGTATTAGTATGGAAGGAAATGAAAGCGCCGAAAACACTACAGAAATAGTAATAAAAACGCTTAACAGCAAAATGGAAGGCCTTAACCTTCAAAAGAGGGACATCGATGTGGCACACAGATTGGGTAACACGCATGATATAGTTCGTATCACGCATGACGAGAGAATACATCATGAGAGAAAAAAAAGTATTTAAAGGAAGCGGCATTTACGTCAACGAGGACCTAACTTACATCAACCAGCTAGTTCTAGGATGCCTTCGAAAAAAACTCCCTGATGAAATCGAAAACGCTTGGTCGTATAATGGACGGCTAACTTATATAAACAAAATGGGAAATAAGCATGTGCTTCTGTTTGAAGAATATCAACACTGGATTGACCTTGCTTGGCCATAAGATACGAATCCACAATACTAACTTTCTTTTGTTACCTGTTTATTAAGATTAACACTAAATTATCTACTTCAGTTTTTAAAATAGAAATAAACAGTGGAATACTTTTGGACAGTATCTGTATAAATCTGTCGCCAATGCTTTTCAATTGTTAAAAAACCCGCCAATAGCAGTAAAACGTGAACATGTCAATCAATCTATATAAACACTTTCCAACGGTAACTTCAACACAAGTCACGTGCAGTGCTACATAGCTGTATCTCGCGTTAAAAGAAAATAGATATGCTATAGTCTATCACTGATTATGATATATTTGAAAAACATGTATGCTCAATTTATGAATTGTATAACAAAATATTGGTTGTTTTAATGAATCAGATTATAGAAATAATATTCCGCTCGTTTTTGCATTGCAAACTAAAGCATATATTATTATTACTTTCCCACAATATTAAAGCATAATATCAGAACATGATTCATTTAAGTGATATGATATAGGGTAACGCTTTTTTATGTGGTATATAACATGATAAACAAGAACATACAACTGTATATTATCAACTTTCCACAACAATAAAACATAATGTTAAATTGTGGTATTAGTAATGGATATGGTATGCTAACATAACATGTTATTTACTATCACACTTAGTGTTTTATGTTTTAAATTACGAGCATATGCAATATGTACATGTAACATGATTTGTATTTTTCACTGTTTCTCTTCAAAATTATTTTTTAAGTTTCATGTTTGCAAATTGAAAAGAAATGTGCAAATATTACAGAAGCTCTTCTTCTTCTTCTTCTTCTTCTTCTTCTTCTTCTTCTTCTTTTCTCCTTCTTTTTTCTTTTTATTTCTTTTTCTTCTCCTTCTTCCTCTTCTTCTTCTTTTCTTCTTCTTCTTCTTCTTCTTCTTAATCGGATATTTCGGATTTGAATTATTGCAACCAGTACGTGTTATAGGAAAAATTAGCTATTTCCTTTTCTTTTTTTTCATGTTTTTAGTTTATTTTTTGTTTTTTTCGGCAATTTACTTGATATTTTCTGCCTTTTTGTCATTTTGCCGTTACTCCTAAATGCGAAATATTAACACATATAAGTAGATGGTTGTCATTGTAGAATATGTATCTCTCATAATGTTAACATTGCAATTACGTATGTTGTACACATTTAGTTATATTTAAGTACTGTACAGAGACCCTTGATTAAGTCTCAATCCTTTTTAGTGAATGTTTTTGTTCAGACAGATCAGTTCTTTCTATCACCAGTCTTTTTTAAAAATGTGGCGGGCTTTTCCCTGTTCAAATCCATCATCAACTGTTCTTTTAAAAAATGATATTCAAGATATGTTCACTAAACGTTCGAGGTCTTGGGAATAAACTAAAACGAAAACAAGTGTTTGAATGGCTGAAATCTCAATCTTATTCGATTTGTCTTCTGCAGGAGACACACTCTACTGAGAGAAATGTTAATACATGGAAACATGAATGGGGAAAAGATATATACTTAAGCGGAAATAGTAGTAATAGTGAAGGTGTCGGTATTCTTTTAAACCAAAGTCAGAATATTGAATTCATTTCCTATTCAGATATAGTAGTAGGTCGATTGCAGGCTTTACATTTAAACATTAGTGAAACAAAGATTGTTATAATAAACATCTACGGTACAAATATGGACGACCCCACTGTAATAGAAAAACTAGATAACTACATTTTGAATAATGATGAAAATAACGCTATAATAGGTGGAGATTTTAATACAGTTTTAGAACATAAATTAGATAAGAAAAATGGTCGAATAAGCGATCACAATAAATGTAGAATAAAGTTGCAAAGACTAATGGATACACATAGTTTATTGGATATTTGGAGATTACACAATCATACAAAACGTCAATATACATGGCATTCAAATAACAGACCACCACTATTTTGCCGCCTTGATTATTTTCTCATTTCAGACAGTCTTGTTAAAAATGTTTCGCTAAGCCAAATAAAGACAGGTTTTAAAACAGATCACTCAATTGTTACAATCTCTTTAGATTTAGCAAGCAATCCAAAAGGCCCAGGATATTTCAAATTAAATAATAGTATATTATTACAAACAGAATACCAAGAAAACATCCGTAAAGCATTACGCGAAATAGCTGGCTTAAATAATAATGCAAATCCAAATACTCTCTGGGAAATCTTAAAAGGAACAATTAGAAATGAAACTATAAAGTACACATCTGAAAAAAAGAAAAAAGACTTATTAACTGAAAAAAATGGCATCCAATATAAAAGATATAGAGTCAAAAATTGAAAAGACGTCGAATGAAACGGAGTTACACACATTACAATTGGAATATGAGGCGTATAAGAATGAACTCGAAAAAATACTAGAGAATAGATTAAACGGTTTTATTTTGCGTTCAAAATCAGAAAAGGTTGAAAATGATGAAAGAAACACTAGATATTTTTCAAATTTAGAAAAGAAAAAGGCTGAAAGCAAAACAATAAATAGGTTAAACGTTAAAGAAAAAACTGTTTTAAACACAAAAGATATTTTAAAAGCTCTCAACGAATATTATTCAAAATTATACACAGAAACAAAACAAACATCATCGGATAAAGATTTCTATAACGATTCTATTCCAAAACTTAACGAAACTGAAAAACAAAAATGTGAAGGAGTTTTAACGGAGTTTGAATGTGCTGCGGCTTTAAAGGAAATGAAAAACGAAAAAAGCCCTGGTTCTGACGGACTAACCACTGAATTTTATAAAATATTTTGGAACGACATCAAATGTTTTCTCATTAATTCACTTAACTATTCTTTTAGATGTGGACATCTAAATGAACTTCAAAAACAAAGCTATATAACACTGATTCCCAAATCTGGAAAAGATACAACATTTTTAGAAAACTGGCGCCCAATTAGTCTACTAAATACAGATTATAAAATCGCTACAAAAGCTATTGCAAATAGGGTAAAACGCGTCATATTAGCAATAATAGATAGCTCTCAAACTGGCTTTATAAAAGGAAGATATATTGGAGAAAACATACGTCTTTTATTTGAAGTTTTAGATCATGTTGAAGAACACAATGTTCCTGGTCTGCTATTATTTTCCGATTTCGAGAAAGCTTTTGATAGCATAAATCATATATTGTTTAATTAATACCTTAAGACACTTTAATTTTGGAGATAATTTTATTAAATGGATAGAGATATTTTACAACGACGCTAAAAGTAGTGTCATTAATAATGGACACATAACAGATTTTTTCTCGATCAAACGAGGGGTTCGACAGGGATGCCCAATATCACCGTATCTGTTTATTAAATGTTTATGTTTAAAGTCCAGACTCTATTGTGCCCATCGCGTCAGGTATACCTTGACGTGTTCGTTGGCGGAGGGACTATAAACCTTAGAATTACACACACACACACACACCCTTATTATATGTTTAGAATTGCTCTCTTTTGAAATAAAAAACAATAAGGATATAAAAGGCATTACTTTAACAGACATTGAGATTAAAAACACATTATTTGCTGATGATGCAACTTTCTTAACTGATGGATCAAAACAGTCATTTGAGAAACTAATTCATACTTTGGATTCTTTTGGAAATATATCTGATTTTAAACTCAACACCTCAAAATGTAGTGTTTTAAGAGTAGGTACACTGAAAAACAGTCAAATACAATTTTTAGAAAATCGAAAGTTTACATGGTCATCTGAAAAAGCAAAAGCTCTTGGAATGGTTTTCAATACAAACAAGATTGATGTTTTTAAACTTAATCTCGAACCTAAACTAGAACAGTTCAAAAATTGTTTAAAAAGATGGCAGCATAGAAAATTAACCCTACTTGGTAAAATTACTGTTTTTAAAACGTTTCTCTTCCAAAGTTAATATATCCACTAACCGTCCTGCCCGATCCACCAAACGAAACAATTAAAGAAATAAACGATATTATGTTCAAATTTCTTTGGGATAATAAACCAAGCAAAATTAAAAAAGCCACACTTATACAAGATTATGAAAATGGGGGTATTAAAATGATTGATATACAGAAATTTATATACTCTCTTAAAGCCAGCTGGATAAAAAGGTTAATGGACAATACAGCCGGTCAATGGAAACAAATATATTTATATGAATTAGAAAAATATGGAGGAAATACAATTTTTGAATGCAACATTGATGAAAACGATATCAAAAAAATGTTCGAAAAAAACACCTTTTTTACAAAATATACTTAGTGCATGGGAAAAAATAAATAAACACACTGCAGTTAAAACAGTAAGCAAAAGTATAATATGGAATAACTCAAACATAAAAGTAAACGGCAAACCAATATGTCATAAGGACTGGCTTTATAAGGGTATAAAATATTTTGAACACATATACGATTATAGACGCAAATTGTTTTATAATTTTGAATTTTTTGCTTACCTATATGACATACCACAGAAAGATTTTCTCAAGTATACATCATTAATATCAAGTATTCCCCAAAATTTCAAAAATAAAATAAAAAACGAACAAATCAATGCACAAAACGTTACACCAAATCTTCTAGAAAAACTTCAAAAATCCAATTATACAAACAAATTTTTGTACAATCATCAATTACGAAACGAGATTAGGAATGATATTATACAACAACACAGTTGGGAACAAGAGTTTCAAAACGCTAATCTAGAGTGGAAAAAAGTTTACACTATCCCAATAAATTCAACTATTTCAACAAAATTGCGCAATTTCCAATATAAATATCTTATGAGGATTGTAGCAACCAATACAAAATTACTGAAATTTAAAATTGCTAATTCTAATCTTTGCGATTTCTGTGCTATGGAAATAGAAACAGTCAATCATTTATTTTGGGAATGTATGCATATACAATCTTTCTGGTCAGATTTGCATAGGTTCTTAATTGCACATGACATACAAATTAACTTGAGTTTGCAAAACATAACTGTTGGTATAGTTAATACGCAAACAAATGTAAACGTATTGAATTTCATAATTATAAATGCAAAATACTTCATTTACATAAACAAATGTAGGAAAACCATTCCAAGTTGTTTAGGTTATAAAACATATTTATTTAAAAGTATAGAAATAGAAAAAGAAATTGCTCTTAAAAATGACAAAATAGACAAACATAACAGCAAATGGAGATCTTTTCTCCTAATTTAATTTTTATATCTTGTTTTTGAAAGGGAAAATGCACGTCAGTTGCTACTCTTTAAAAAAAATATGTTAAACATTACTTTGGCTGGTATTCGTTTTTCTTTTTAAGATTACTAAAAAAAAAATATTTTTTTCATTTTAATTTTTCTTATTAACTTTAGTAAAATTTTTTTTTCTAAACTACATTTCTTTCCATAGTTTTTTTTCCATTGTTGTATTATATAGCATTCAATGTGTTGACATTGTGATTCCAAAGTAAGTGAATTAATTGTTCTTGAAAATATTTTAAATTTAATATATTAAGTCATTGAATTCTGTATAATATTTCAGGAAAAAATACTTTCCTTTTTTTTTCATTGAAAAACCAACAACTTTATTTACAACAAATTGTATTAATGGAACATTGTATAGATATCTTTGTTACATATATATGTGGAAGATTCCCGCTCTTTTTTCTTATTTCAGCAAAACGAGAAAGAAAAATGAGTATTAACTATATAAGAAAAAGAAAATGAAGTACTAAAATAGGGCTATTATTAGTAGTAAACTTTAAATAAAATAACATACAAGCACAGGCACATTCAAATGAGTAATAATGAAAATACATAATGCGATGGGTATTGTGTTGTTTTTTGTTGTTGTTGTTTTGTTTTTTTGGTATTGTTTGTTAATCCATTTTAAAAAATACAAAAACATGAACCGGCGGAAATCTTCCACAAAAACCAAAAACATCGTATTATCCTAAGTTTACACTTTATTATATATGTTTTAAATCAAAATCTTTATACAAACCATATATGAAAAAAAATGTTGAAAATAAAGATATTATATTTAAAAAAACAATAAATACATATACATGTGCGTAACATAACATATACGACCAGTATACATGCGCCACTTAAGGGTAAGAGTGTATAATTCAGATTTATCATGCCAATGTTCACGTTATGATCTGATATAGGGGTGACCTATATTTTCCATGAAGACCGATCATGTGTTAATATAAAATTCTAGCACATACTGAACTATTTATATATACTAGGCAAGTAAACAACGCATACTACTTTTTCTAGACGAAAACTATTGTGTATATAGTATAGTAGTCTAATTAAAGCAGGGTCCCAATGATTAGTACATGAAAAATGCTTATTAATAAATGCAGTCAATTCTTAAGTTTTTGCGTCTGTGTGATCAATATCGATTCAGGACGTTTTGGCACCAAACGTTTCCGACACCTAGACGAATCGGCACCTAGACTTTTCGGCATCAAACCATTTCAGCATTTATTTTTCATTTTACCCTAGACGTTTCGGCACCCATTTATATTTGAGTATTATAATGAAGTAAAGAAGTAAAGAAATTAAATATTTTCTATAAGATGACTTTAATTCATTTAAGGTTTTGAGCCTGAATACAACTAAAAAATGAACATAAATAGGGCCCATAGGATAATCACTTGTAAAATTTAAGTAAGACTTTTATATTATATTGTAGCATGGTCACTGAAATTCCCTTTGTAATAGCTCAGGTGTAAATCGTTTCATTGAAAATACTTGAATATGTTCCCTTTAACATGTATAATAATGTATACCTAAGACCAAATAAAAACTTATCTGTATTCATACAGTATCTTTAATTCTTCACTTTACCTTCATGTCATCTCCATATCGACGACTACAGGTATGTGACTTGAACAAAGCCTCCACAAACTAACCCCTTTAAAAATCGTCTACATATAACGTATGCGTTATACTTTTCTTGTTTTGTGTTAACGTCCGTTAACACCAGTTTTAATTAACTATTCTAATAAACAACTTGAAATGACGGTAGCCTATTTGACTACGAGTATTGTAATCGGGTATCGATAAATATATATGTATGTATGTAGGTTTATGTGAACATTTCTAGTTTCTGACTTTTCTAACAAATGTTTATGATTAGATTACAATCGAATTGCGTTTTTTTTTGCTAACATGAAACCTACCTACTTATCTGAATAATACCGATACCGACTATTGTTACATTAAGTCTGTTTTTGTTACGGTAACCACTGTTTTAGCAACTCCATAGGATACATTCGTCTGTTTTTCAGTTTTTAAATAGTTTAATTATTGGTAATCTAATACCGCTAGTTGAAATGCAGATTTTGAGAGTTCCGATGTGTTTGTGTTAAGCTGTTCGCATGTAACTAAACCCATCCTGATTTAGAAAACAAAGATACATGTATACAAATTAATTTCAGAATTATTGTAGTTATTAGATCTAAATAACCATTGTCCGCTTCTTTTTCCAGTATCGATGTATTGTTGTAAGCGACACAATAGCGCTAAAGAATAAAGACAGTACATAATTTAATCAATGTTTGTTTAATTAAAATATACATTGCCTTTATGTTTAGCACTGTTTTGTGTTTAAAACATTACACCGATGCAGGAAAATAGAAACGGGCAATGGTAATTTAAATTAAAGTACCAGTAAAGTATCGAAGACTGTTATGTCATAGCAATATGACTATGGCTATAAATGTTATCGATATTGTAATATTTTACGTATTTGGTGAGCGTTTGAAAACGCGAACAATGGCTTCTTTAGCGTACAAGTATAATTATGCCGATGCTTGTTTGTTTAAAGATCAAAGAACATTCAAATAGTCTGTATTAGTGTAAACCGTTTTCTTATATTATCGGCTGCCTTTCTCCCATCAAACATCGTCCAAAAACACTGGCATTATTCGATTGCCAAAACTCCAACTGAAATATAATAGTTAGTGTTACCTTGTTATTGTTTCCTTTGTAGGTAGCCTGGGAAGGGAATTTATCTTCGGAATATTGGATGCGTTGTCTATTAATGCTAGAGGACCGGTAACACTTGATATTGTATCAGAGAGCACTGGAGAAGTGTCAGTGGAAATACCGTATTTTAATATCAACACAACATACACGGTGTCGCCTGGCCACAATTTGTCTATACCTATTAATACCAATATACAGCAAGATGGAACATTCCAAGGTCCGAGAGCTATTAGGCTTGCATCGAATACAGATATCTCGGTTCTTGTCACTAATTTTTATTCAGACTCGACTGAATCGTTTCTTGTATACCCTGTATACACCCTAGGTCAACGTTATGTTTTATCTTCATATATATCTTACAACTATTCTGAATACGGAAGTAGAGTGATGGTCATAGGTGTGTCAGATGAAACTACCGTTACTTGTAGCCCTGTCCACAATGTGTCTATCAGGCTGGGCAGGATGGAAGTGTATCAGTTACAACTTCCATATCCCCAAGATCTGACTGGCTCTGTCATAGAATCTAATAAACCAATTACTGTGATATCTGGTTCGGCATGCTCTCGAATTCCGTATCTAATTACTAATTGTGATTTTATAGCGTCTTAGATGTTTTCAATCAATACATGGCAAAGCACATACATTGTACCTCCAATACGACCTAAATCATTCATGTTGCGAGTTTTGTCAAAAGTCTCGTTTGTCAATGTGACATTTACAAACCAAACATACACATTTACTGACAGTATACATACAGCTAGTAAGAAAGATTATTTCTTTGATGGCGATGCTGTTATAGTCATAGCTGATGCTCCAGTAAGTGTCACCCAGTATTCCGTGGTTAAATACTACGATAATGTGGACGGTGATCCGTTTATGACGATGGTGCCGGGAATTTTGCAGTTCGTCAGTAAATATACGTTCGTAGTGCCACAATCATCTGGAGGGTTCACACACCACTTGGCAGTGATTGTACCAACACCTAAGATTGATGGACTTCGCCTTGATGGATCATCATTTCAGAGCACGACCATACAGGTACCAGCCCCATTTAACAACTACACAGTTCTCACCACAACAGTTACCTCCGGCTACCATACCATGACACATCAGGATACGTCAGTAACATTCGGCGTGCTGGTCTATGGATTTAAAATGGGCCCTGGCTATGGATTTTATGCTGGAATAAACTTAGATGGTAAGTAAATTAATATCCAATAAATAATTATACCCACAAAACGAAATTGTGAGAGGGTAACAGTCCGTCCGTCAACTTGTTATTGCCGATGTATACCTAAATTAATACAATCAACGCATCTTCATTACTCTTTATAAGCATATAACCTAGGAGTCGATTGGTGCTGTTTTCCGTACTGAGGTAGCTTTTTCTGTATACAGTAATAAATATTCACCTTTCTAAGCTGAAATGTAAAGTGACTTTGTCGAAATACTTGCTTCCGAATTGTTTCGCCAATAACGTTGATGAGTTATTGATGGCACTTGATTGGGACATTTCCTACAGTTGTTTATGCGCATTCTTTCTTGCATATCTGACTAAGGTCAACCATGTACACACATAGCATAATTGTTTCATTTTTTTAAGATATAATTTCCACTAGTTTTCATTATTATAAATCTAATAAAATGTCAAGATAGTAAAGACATTTGTTGATACACTAAAATCATGTATAGTTTCTGTATTTGTTACAGACCACGGAGAGATTTATTGGTTTACCTCGTTGTATCGTTTTCATACTTTTTACTCGAATTTCAAGTAATCAGTAACATACAAATACATCCGTTAGTAAGAGCAGAACAAGGCTCTTGTGTCTTTAGGTGTCCTTCCCCTCTGTCTATCTGGGGTTTGGAAGCTTTAATGTAATCCCCCCTATGGAAGCTTTAATGTACCCCTCACACGATGTGATCATTCTATAATATATGTCATTTTAACGTAATATATAGTGTTAAGACATCTTAAGATGACGACTATATGCTTATGTTGTCTTATGTATGTTTAGATAATGAAAACAATCTTCTCTCAATGATAATTAAGGCGTAATAAGTATTGGGGCGACTCTGAATAAGACATTGTGTTGATGAACAGATCAACAACAATGTATTTGTTGTTAGCAGGTACACGTGAGCTTACAACTGGAGCCGTAAACAATATACAAGTCGTAACATATAATATCATAAAGTCATTCCAGATATTGATTTTGTTTAATAATTAGTTCATGACGTTATCGCGATTTTAGTGTTTACCCTACTTTTAAATAAGCCAATTAGATGGTTCAGAATTGCAAATTCTGGCTACCCATATAGAGACTATCGATACACCTATGATAACAACTCAGCCAGATAGAGTCTATGAAGAGGAATCTTCACTATTAAGAAACCGCGGTGGGCAGTTATGCTCCCGTCCATTTTTTGGTTTCTTAATGGTGAAGATTTATCTTCATAGCCTCTATCCGATACAAATGACAAGTGTAGACAATATGCACAACTGACATTTTGGACGAGACACAGCAGAGTTATTACTTTAATTTGTTACATGTTAATATCATGGTAAAAGCTCGGAGAAGTCAAATCTGATTCCCCGCCACCGGTCATGCTGTAGGAAATAATAAACGTTCGTACAGTTATCATGTTTGAGCGTTATATTGCAGTATCTTGCCGTGGTCGTAGTGTTACGTTATCTTGAAAACAAAACTCTACAAGCTTGTAATTTTGTAAAATTGAAGGTCCAATTTATATAAATACTTTTTAAAAAAATGGCTCATGCTGAACATTTAACATATATATATTTAAAATACATCTTATTTCTTATAGAGGTAAACGTAATGTACTTGAAAGATCTCCAGGCATATTAATGTAGTATTAATAAAACACTATATATTCGATCAAAATTATATTAAATAATATTCATAAATAATTCTCATGCAAATCATATAATAATTGGTTTATATGTTTATGAAACATTTCGTATGCAAATAATATAAGAATCATATGGCTTTCAATATGTGGTAGATTGGTAGTGTTCACTGGAATGTTCTCTATGCGCTAAGCTACCTTTTAATTTCAGCTCATGAGTGGCTATCACTAGCACCAGTAATTACATACGTGTACGCCATTATCAAAACATTAGATTACTTTCATATACAGAATCGTACACTTAAAAAATGTCCTAGATTTCAAGTATTTTCCTCTTGTTTTCAACATCAGGAGATATTAAAAACAATATCTATTTCGTTTCAAAAAAATCTATTTCGTTTTATTCGGCAATGCTCATGTTTAGTCAAATGTTTATATATGCATAGTGTTGTTATATATGACATGCATACATATAATTTAACAAACACTGATACACTGTCTACTCCTGTCCATAGCTCTCAATTGTAGAGGTTATGTCGTCCGCCACCTTAGCTTAACCCCGGTTAACCCTAGTTATATGAATACATTGTACACAAATTCATCAATAAATCGGCGACGGTTAACATATGTTTTCACAATATCTTACAATACTTATCTTAAAGAATATTGACTGTTTAATGAAGCATGCACAATGATATCCTTACTACTAGATTTCTACAGGAACATTTTTCTCATTGTCATACATGTTTGCTTTATCGATATGTTCTTTTTACTTCATCACCTGGTATAAGGACCATGCGACGAACAAACTACAGTATCTCAACAAACTACAGTATCTCAACAAACTACATCAACTGTGATCAAGACAACAGTCCTTCCAACATCAATAACTTCAAATGGCGCATCAACTACGCCCTTAGTACAACATGGTAATAGTTGAGATAATCAGAAATCGTTGTTATTACTTCCTTATTACATGTACTGGTATGTATATCGAATATTGTTAGACACATGTTATATCATATAAATGTATGTCTAACCAGTAATTATTACTTTATTTATTTTTACTAATCGCATTCTAAGTGTTCATGTTAGTTCCCATATCCACTCAGGGGTGTGACTACTTTAAATTACTTACAAAATATATTAAATGTGTCACATTATAATATGGAAAAAATAGCAAAATAACTACAAATCCAATTTATTTCTTTACTAATTTTTCCCACACATGTATCTTTTCCCAAGTTGTTTAATTGTTTGACTTTACAACTTGTTACCCAAGCATTGGATATTTGTACCCAAAGTCTGTGAAGGTGGTAACCATTATATCACAAACAGAAAATAATAATCCAATTGCAATTCTAACCAACAAGTGGATGACGCCAACATAAACAGAGTAAACGTTCCTTTGACTTACTGATAACGGTAATACTATGGAAACGTATTCTTACCCGCATAAAATGTAAAATTACAGTACTTCAAATATATAAAAATAGATATAAAAGTCGAACAGGAAAAATAGCATTCAAGGATCACAGTCAACCAAAAGCGCGCATAGAAACAAACAATTATAAAGATGAATATAAGGCAAGATATGACATCACAAACATAAACAATTTGACAAAAGTGCTACGCCTTGGAACGGTCAGTGACAAAAACGGCCGCTGGGGGTTTAAACCAGCCTGTAGAGTGCACCAAACCGCACCTTTACCCTACTGTCATCCCAATAATATAAATTGGATGTGTTATTTAAAACGTAAGATATAAATTGCTTTAGTGAAATTATTTTATATGTTTTGCCTGAAAGAGAGAAGTTGCATATACAACTCTGTGTGTTCTATTTCAAGTAATATAAAAATGTCATTGTGTTGTTTACATGTTTTCAAACTTTTATTATCTTAACCCTGATCTTCTTTCCAAATATAAAAGTAATTTAAAAACTCTTCTGTGGCAAGGACTATCACAACCTGACATCTATGGCGACGTGATTTACAAACTTCGTAAGATCCTTGGTCATGATCATTTTCATACTGTCTTTGTTAAACATGTTAAAAAGGTTTATCAAAAGAGGTTATGACCCTATCATTTTGCAACGCACTGCATGCTCAGTGGTGGACCCATTTACAGTTCGCCACTTTTCCTCTTTAATTGTGCGATGACCGGACAGACTGTGGACCCTATGATGACGTCTATCTAAAGCCCAAAAGGACGGTGACGTTTGATGTTTGTCTGCACCTTTGTCTTGTCGTGCCCTCAATGGTTTATTCTCCTGTTGCTCTGGCTTCTGCCAAGTCATTGAGTACCTTCTTTGTGGCTTTCTAGGCTATTGTTTTTTTGTATTTATATATACACGAGCATCTTTGTGTTTTACTTATATTGCCTATTAATGCTGCCTTGCTTTATTGGTTAGCGAATAGTTCATGGCGGGGATTTCTTTATTTACACTGACCCGTTTTACTAGGATGACAGTAGGGTAAGTGTGAGGTTGGTGCACCCTAGAACCTGGTTTCAACCCCCAGTGGCCTTTTTGCCACTGCACGTTCCAAGGTGATAGCCCAATTGTCAACACTTTTGGTGTTGTGACGTCATATGCCTTTATTCCTTTATAACATTGCCATTCATGTTGGTCGTTTTGCGTGTTTTGGGGGTTTACTGTGTTCTGTTCGACTTTTATACTTATATTTATATAAATAACTCCTTCATTAAACGTTCAATTGGTTTAAGCTCGATTATTCAAATAATAAGAGAGCTTACGTAAGATCATCGTCGTCGATGGTTTCCCAATCCACCTCGAAATGTGCGTGTTGGCGGTATTGACAGGTCTTTATTTCTAACATGTCTCGTCTTAACCAAAACACATGCTTGCGTAAGCTTCCTTATAGTTTTATAATAAATAATGCGTATGTTCATGTAATCCCAGTGCTCCCCTGGAACCCAAATTGAAATAGCCAATAAAATGTGCAATGTCCTATTTTACATCGAATTAAGCGTGTAAGCTTTCTATACAAGTCTATATCTCTCACATATCTGGTCCTAGCTCAACCAAATTGGGCATGGACTTCCTTATAGTACTATTTAGAGGGTTGCGTAATTAATGTTGGCTTCCATGGATCTATCTATCTATCTATCTATCTATCTATCTATCTATCTATCTATCTATCTATCTATCTATCTATCTATCTATCTATCTATCTATCTATCTATCTATCTATCTATCTATCTATCAATCTATCTATCTATCTATCTATCTATCTATCTATCTATCTATCTATCTATCTATCTATCTATCTATCTATCTATCTATCTATCTATCTATCTATCTATCCTATCTATCTATCTATCTATCTATCTATCTATCTATCTATCTATCTATCTATCTTATCTTATATGTCGGTCGGTCGGTCGGTCGGGCGGGCCTGTCTGTCTGTCGGTCTGTCAGCATTATCTAGATGGGCGCAAATAAAAGTTAGGCTTAAGTGAATCATGGACTCTCTGGGTACCAAACATGGCCTATTTGTTAATGTACACTAAACATGACGAACCACCAATCTGTTATTACTGACCGTATTTGTTATATTTCTCATTCGTAGCTAAACCATATTGGGAGATTGGACTCCACTCAACACCCAATACATTTCATGAATTATCTAGTTATTTATATGTGTGCGATTGCATTGGTAAATATTAAATATAACTTTTACGAGTTATTTTAAAAATAAAGATATTTAAAAAAGAACTTGTGGCCAAAATGAAGTACTTTTCGGACTATCATCACTTGTTTAAGTTAGTAACTTAAATTCGTTAAATACAGATTGAATGGTACAATGCATGTGCTATCAATCGTTAATTTATCAGTATAACATTTAACCACCTCGAATCACTATCACTCGAGAGCATTAGCATATCTGCCAAGTATGAAGTCTCCTCTTTGCCATATCTTCTTTCTGCTGCATGCCACTCTAATCGATAATGACACTAATTAGATGATATTTAAATACATAGCATACCAATTGCATGACAAACATGATCTAATAAAGGACCAGAATGGTTGAAAGTATATTTACGTTTCGTTTGAAATCGCACATTTGTGTGCTTGGAAATGTCATATACTGTACATGGGATGTGGAGGATGGATGTGAATATTTGGTAATTTTGGTATATATATTTTCATTATAAGTTCAAATATAGAATTAAACCCTTAAGGTTTTCGTACACATGTAACCAAAGTTTGAACCGTGTTGTTGATGAGTTCTTAACTAGTTGCTGTTTGTTTAGTAATTATTTTTAGAAAATCTTTTTTTACCATCACAGATGGTCCATTGCAAATTCACCAGAATCCATTGTGTAAATGATGTTCTTGATTACGCCTATATTGTTCTTTTATTGATATATTAATAACATCTTTTATTTGAAGGTAACGGCCAATTATGCTATTCGTGTGAAGAAATGACCCACCTTGAGTTCTGTGATACTGTAACACAATGCCTGGAAAACGAGGTCAGATTATTAACTATTTATTGTTTCCAGTTGGTAACATTATTATTACAAAATAAAGATACATTATTGACACATATTTATATAATATGTATGTACGTACACATGACTCATTGAAAAAATAATTTAAATTTCTATATCATGTTGAAATCATAGTGCATATTAGGAAACACAATGGTATCTGAATTAGCATGATGCAAATATATGAAATGAAAACAAACAATAACAAACATTCATTTACTTTTGCGAGATTTACAAGTCTCTTGCATAATTTGTATCAATAATTAACTATTACCAATCCTATTCTAGGTGTGCTTTGTGGGACGGTATAGTAAGAGTGGACAGGCAATGTTTAGGTCAGGGTGTATGCAGCATGACGTATGTACCAAATACATTACATATTTATATATACTTTTTAAGTAAATATTAATTTATTATCAGCTGTTCCATGATGCTTAGTATAATGCTGATTAGTCCCGAAACGGTTTTAACAGGTGGAATATAAGTTTATCTCCCACCTGTCATTCTGACAGTCTGTTCGTCCGTCCGCAAAACTGGGATCCTGTGATGCTAGAGATATGTTTATGAAATGTATTGTTTCTATCTTGCACAAATGGATTATTAGATTATGGAGTAACGTTCTGAGATATGTTCATGGTTAGTATGTGTATTTAGTATGTGTATTAAGGGCATGGAGGTATTATGAACCTGTCATTTTGTTTTGCTCGCATTAAATAGGGCCACATATTGGGCTTTTCCCACCAAACGTTTCATCCCCCTTTTTCAACTTTGAAATCTGGAAATATAGCTGCGGATATTGGAATGTCGACCTGAGATAGTTTTAAATTTAGAGATTAAGATACTTTCATGACAGATAGCGAGTTTATTAAGGATATTGGAGAGATTATGTACGAGTCATGGCCTTCGTCCAGATCATATCAGTTTTAGAAACATTGTCCCTTGCCTTTTCTTATACGGCTAGATCATTTGATTGTGGATTAAGGCCTTCAGCTAAGTTCATGAAATTTTAAATATGTATTAAGGGTATTCTTATGTATGAGTTTTTCTCGAATCTTAAACAGCCACATGGCGGCCACTTGCTTTTTATATTCTAGACTTTTAGACCTTATGTTTTATACCTTTCTCAATAACTTCTTAAGGGAATTCATTGTAAATCATCTTATGTCGATAGTATGTTAAAATAACTGTAAAATACACATACCAATACACTGATTGTGTTAAGCAAAACATTACGTAGTGCAGCCGTAACTCCATTAAGCGATGGGAAAGCTTATATAAGCAGGATTTTATAACGGATATTTCGACAATAAAACACGTTTAAGAACATGTTTTACTGCAAAAATGCAAAAACCTTATTAAAATTGTCTAATAAATGTTTTAATTTTACAATATGCGAACTTTTTAAACCCAAATTAAGGTTTTATTTCATACTCCAATGTAGCTAGTACAGAACATATTAAACCCCAAAACACGCAAAAAGACAAACATGAATGGCAATGTTAATAAGGAATAAAGGCATATGACGTCACAAACAAAAAAAGTTGAAAATAGGGCTACCGCCTTGGAGTGGTCAGTGGCAAAAAAGTCCCCTGGTGATTTAAACCAGGTTCTAGTGTGCACCAAACCTCACACTTACCCTACTGTCATATACAACGGGACAGTGTAAATAAAGAAATCCCCGCCATGAACTATTCTCTAATCAACATGGCAGCGAGTAGGCAATATAAGTACATGTAATAGACAATATAAGTAAAACCGAAATATGCTCGTGTATATATAAAGGTTTGGAAATATTTGTAGTGGTGCAAAAACTAGAATTGGAAATAAAACGGGCTTTTAAGGTTGTTTGTGTAATTTGGGAATCCAGTGCATCGTTGGAAGTCTGTTATGGTTTTCGTCTATTCCAGCCTTGAAAATCTTGCACTGAGTGATATGGGTCGAAACAAAATTCAGTAGATTGCACTGGAGTATAGGAATTAGTACTCCCGAGTTCATGAGATAAACTATTGACGTAATGGAGGCGTCAAACAATAATTATATTATTAGCTGCTTTATCAGCAGGAACTAAAACAAACTTATTAGGAAATTCCTGGATTCCTGATTTTAAATTACGAAATGAAAACCTAGGTCTAGTAGGACGTAGGGAGGCGTATATAAGTTAATACGGGTATCTATGGTGTTAAAAATAGTATTTTTACAAGAAGAAAGGGAGTTAGGGTCAGCATGTTCTCAACGAAACAAATAAATACTACAGTCCTCAACGGATTGGTAAATCTGACCACGGCATGCATTAAAATCAATCACGGAAGGCAATCAGTACTTCGGACCTTTATAAAACAAATGCCGAATACGTTTATCTTTAATACCAAAATTACCAGTAATAACACGACCGGCCGGAGCATAGCAAACTAATTTAGATGTTTTACACTCGCATTCATTAGGAGTATTATTTACTATATCACAGACACTATTTTGTTGTAATTGAAAATCATATTTCTCTAATTGTTTTTTAGTACTTATAACAAATTACAGGATTTTTGGAATAGAATCAACAACACGATTATCTCGAAAAACACTTGGTATATCAATACAAAAAATTCGCTTATTAAGATAAAGAAGTTTTAGAAAATATCTGACGTGATCAGACTCAAGAACATGTTGCGTATAGCTTTGAATTATGGAAGCAGTGTTATACAAAGGATCTATTCGAATAAAAAGTGTGTCTGCTTCCGCGTCAATCAGCTGAAGTGAAGAAATGGATGGTGAAACAAGAAAGCATCGAGTGCTTTCCACACTGTTTAAAATAATATGTAAATCAGTGCCTGACATAGTAATACGTGATTTCCGTTTGATGTTACCATTACGGCTACAACCATGAGACCTAGATTTACGCTTTCAAATGGAAAATATAGCAAACATGTCAATATAAGGGTCTTTTGAAATATTTCGTTCTTAATAGATATTATCATTAAGGACGAGTGGAAATGATGTCGGCAAGTTTTTCATCCACTTTAGTTCAGCTATATGTCAACTTTTATTTTGAACATTTTGGTTGAATCATTATCATAAATATATTCAACAGATTGAACAGTGACGTTACTAAATCTATGACCTGACTGTCGAAAGTGTTGGTACACGTAACTCCTTAACCTTTTGGGATTGCCTGCATTATATTTATGCTCACAGAATCGAGCTTTTAAGGAACGACATGTTTGCCCAACATATTGTTTACCACAACATTTCAAGTCAAAACATAAATGACGTGAGAAGTACGTCATGAGTATCCATGTGAGATAGGGAAATCTCACTCGAGGGTCAGAAATGTAACCAGGGATGAGTGCAATTCTGATCCCGAATGTGAGACATGGATAAACTCAAGATCGATTCTTTTTCTTGCATATCATTGAAGCGTATCAGTGGCCGATGCGGGTTCGTATCCCACTGGGAGCTCGAGTTGTAAGTGAGAAAGTGTCGATTCTTACTGATAGCGTGAGTTGTACAGTACTGGTTCTACAAAGGAAAAGTGGGTGGTCTGCCTCCACCACAAAATATCGACCGTCATATAGAACCTTACATGTGTTGAAAATGACGTAAAACATCATACGAACAAACAAAAACATATCATTGACATTTGTGCGTTGACGTCGACAATAACTAACGTTTATTGTGTTTTTTTAAAACAATGACGTCATGCAGCTGTTCACGATATTGACGCCAATATTGTTGCGCGTGAATTTTATCTCGACCCTAGATAGAAATATCTTACCCCGGTAAAATGATGGATATTCTTGTCCGGTATGCAAGAAAATAAGGGACATATGTACATGTAGTGTTTTTTGTCTATCGCATCCGGTATATTCTGTTTTTCCAATATTCAGTTGTTGGGTCGTGCGTTTGTGAAACCGAGAGGGGTGGGGCGCGTGATGAATTCACGTTCCTGCATCATTGTTTCACAATCAATGAATATGGTTTCATGCGGAGAAGCATCTCGGAAAACGCTATCCATTACGTGGTCCGAGTATTAACTTTCATACCCCATCCAACGCTTTCCCATCGCTTAATAGAAATAAGGCGGGACCACGCAATGCATTTTTATTTTTATTTGTTTTTCAATCATCGTAGATGAACACCAGCTTGTTGTTAATAGTGAAAACACAATCATGTACAAACAGACCGTATTGACAAAAGTACATATAAGAACAAATCGATTGAACAAAAATAACTATAAAAGTCGAACAGGAAATGCAGCTTTTACAGAACACAGCAAACCCCAAAACACGCAAAACCACAAACATGAATGTTAATAAGGAATTAAGGCATATGACGAAAATGGGAAAAATTGCATTGGGTGGGAAAGGGGCCTTATACAGGCCGCTACAAAAAAGAGTAAAAAGCCATGCGAGCATACTGTTTACCATTATAACTGCACCCCACCTAGACGGATGTGAAAAAAACCCGAAACATTTTCATACAAATAATTGAGGGTACTTAATTGCTGCGTTTGTTTATTAGGAAATCCTTCACCAGATGGCCGACATGCGGTACGAGCGTATGATCGTATGCGAGTGAATAAACAAAACACACCTATTATCGAGTGAAGGATTTCCATATAATCAAACCCAGCAGTTCAATGATATATTTATTACATTTTAAATCAATTTATGTTTGACTTGAACCGAAATTATACGATTTATTGAACGTTATCGCCGGTTGACGTCGACGTCAGCAACACTTTATTGACGTCACAGTTATTTATGTGTTTAGAGTCAGTTATTAATATTTAAGCGATTATCATATTATATAACTAGATCTATTTTTATTACATTTTTATGGGTGAAATTGAGACATTCCAATCTTTTACCCATAGAAGTGTAAATAAATAGTTCGATAATATGATAATAGCTAATACGATATTAATAACTTACTCGCAACACACAACTGACTGTGACGTTGAGCCATGATGTCAAATAATTGTCACTGACGTCAATGTCATCCGCCGCTAATGTTCAATAAATCGAATATTAAGAACTGTAAGTAAAAAAAGCGGACATAAAAATGTTCAGAGCGTTCATTTTGTCAGTGTCTTAATTCATTTTTTTTCGTCTGAAAACACTCTGAACGATTGTTTACACATTATGATTGAAATGATTGCCTCTTTGAATCTGCGAGCTCAGTCTAAAGTTATGCATGTACTGAATACATTTGAAGTTTGTATATTGAACTCCAGGCGATCTACTACAATCGCTTATGAATACATTAAAGGCAATCTTATTAAACAAGCCACGCCTCTGTATTCCTAGTTGTATTCCAGCGGCGTTATTTGGTAAAACGTATACAAATAAAGTTAAAATTGTAATAAATAGGATATTAAAAATATAATAAACAGATTATTTAACTGCGTTTGATTATTAGGAAGTTATTCACTCGGTGGCAAGCGTATTGTAAAAATATCTATTGTTTAGTTGTTTAGTGTTTCTATAGGCTAGGCACGATACGTCTTAACGATACGTTAGTTAATGAAAGAAGTGCACTATAGCAGATTTGTTTCTGTATTGCCATGAAATAGATTTCGTATTGAGTCTTCCACCAGATACTCAGGCAGATGTCAACGAAGCTTTTAATAACACCTCTCGGTAACTGCATGATATATTACACATTGACAACCTCTTTCCCTATGATGGTACATACAATAATCGATTAAAATGGACTAACAGTTATAACTGAAGTTGTAAAACCAGCATGTATATACGTTTATAACACTAAAATCCAAAAGCCTGTTTTTAATTCGAGCCAAAACATGACAAAGATATGATATCACACATCGAGTAGAAGGCTTTACTGAGAACGTTAAGAAATGCATAATAGCGATGGATATACTCAATGTCGAATGTTAAGCACATTTTTACACTTGGGTATTTTGCGATAATCTTTCTCTATCATTTTTCGTTCACATTAAAAACGGTAATAGGGTTTAAGTTGTGTACATGTTTGCATACTTTTAATACTGACCCTAGGTCATTTACGATATCATTTCCCTGTCAATTTATTCTCGAGTTAAGTAATGTTTTCGGCATCTAAAGTAACAGGAATGTATTTCAAACAGTATATGAATTATAACATTACAACGTCTAGTTTATTGTTTAATATCAATTATCAACGCTAGTCCATTTAATTTTTACCGAGTATATATAGCCCTAAGTACTTCAACTTAACAAAGCTAATATTTCGGATAATGTCGTTTCTTTACTCGATTTGTCTCTCTCAATTTAAAATGGAGAAGTAATAAGCACACTTTATGACCATGGAGATCATGTTTACTTCGATATCGTACTCGTTATTTCCCTACATAGACGGGGATGTTCCCAGAGCAACACCTTGTAAAGTATATTTTTCTCAACTGTTTGCTTTTCTAAAACTTGTAGTCAAGTTGAGAACTTTAATATTCGTAACCTTTGTATAACTACAAAGCTACAGTACTTCATTAAGGCTACAGTTACCGTAAACTTTGAAAACCCTTGCAAAGTAGTTTATTAAGCCTGCTCTGCCTTTAAAGCATAAACGTAATTTAAGGACTATTCTGTGACAAGGACTATCATAATCTGACTTATATCGTGACGTGATTTTTAAACTTCGTCAGATGATCACTTTCATACAATGTATATTACAATGTATATTAATCTTGTTAACATGTTTATCGAACGAGGTTATGACCCTATCATTTTGTAACGCACTTCATGTTTAGTGATTGCTCATTTTACATTTCGCTACTATGATTTCCTCTTTGATATTTCGATGACCAGAGATATTGTTAACCCTATGATGACGTTTTCATAAAATCCTGAAAGGATGATAACGCTTGATATTTGTCTCCAACCTTGTCTTGTCTGCCCTTAATGGTTTGTTCTCTTGTTTCTCTGACTTTCGGCATGTCATATTGAGTAATTGCTTTGTGACTTTCTAGGCTTTCTTGTATTCATATACACATGCTCATGTTGTGTTATACTTATATTGCCTATCAATGTATATAGTCTGTTTTCACACTATTCCGTTGTATTGGGATGATAATATGGTAATTGTTCGCGTTGGTGCATCCTATAATCTGGTTTAAACTCATAGCGGCCTCTGTGCCAACAACCGGTCTAAGGCGGTGGCCGAATTAGCAGCCTGTGTCACATACACTGCCAGTTATTTACATGTAACCTTGTAATTGTTTCGTTTATCAATACATGTGTTTGGTTGACTGTGGCCATTGCAGGCTTCATTTCTTGTTTAACTGGTATGCTACTATTGAAGAAATATCCTGTTAAGCACTATTCGAATATATTAAGAGATACATGTACATATTTATTCACAATTCTATGTAGATATATACTAATTAAGTTTACTGACAGTGTACTCTCGTGCAATTATAGTGTTTTCACTTCATGCTGAAATATTTATGTCTTGCAATTGATTGCAATATCATCTACATATCTATGAATATTTACAGAGCTGTAGTCAGCAGCATCAAGTATCATTGTCGTCTTCAGATCAATGCCTGGAATGTTGCACCGGAAACACGTGCAATGGTAAAGGATGTGGTGATGCAGGTATTTCAATAAATATATATCTTTTTATAATTATATTATACAATTAGTTTCGTTTGGTACACATACATTTGTTGCATATAACTGCGAAACTAGTTGCGCCCTAACACACAGTGTATCCCGAAAGGCTCCGTTCGCGTTAACGTTTACTCGTCTATTATATATCAGATAGAGGCGTTTTACTTGTGAGATTATGGGATTCTATAACTGATCCGTAAATATGTTACCCTCATATTGTAAGCAATTCTAAAAACTCAAAAAGGAACTTTACCTGTTGTTTAGCGTCACATTTAACAATATTTGATGTCACATCAAGTCTACTTGTAGCTGCTCAACTTTATAGTACTGTCATACTGGAATTGACATAATAATACCTTACCCAGTCGCATAATACTGACACCGGGTATGACCTGTCCGATCACTTCTTGTACTCTTAGTGCCATTTCTACGATGACTTTGGCGTGCCCCAGACAGAATATGACCTAACGCGTGTGAGGTGCACGTTCTCAAATGTCACCACCGTAGTTGCGATGTATAACATAAGAACAATAGTCAAAAGCAATAACTCCGGTATGCAGTAGAAAAATGTTTAATTAACTGTTACCAATACTTGCAAGCGGCAAAATTGTCGATTATTGCTGGCGAAAGCAGATGTTCATTGTCTGTTTCAAAGCACATGGGTTAAAAGGGAATATGCATATATTCAAACAACTTAACTATTAAGAGTTCAGACACACATGGAAAAGTGCGAACGAATAATAACATTCGAATTTGAATGACAAAAAAAAAGATATGAACATCCGATTTAGAATAATTTTGCACCCCTTTCCAAGATTTTTGAAACTTTCAATAATAAAGCTTCATTAAATGGTATATACCAAGTTTGCCTTAAACACATATTATTTGAATTTAGCCTGATATGATAATGCATATTTATTACCAAGGACTGCCAAGTCGTAACGATCGTGGACCTATCTGTTACGACTGTCCTCATGCAGGCTCTCCAGAGGAATGTCGAAGTATAACCATATGCCAGGAAAATGAGGTAATACTTGCATATATTATATGTGTTACAATACACCTCTTTTATATAGCTTAACTACACACACTTATTTGTAATATAGAAGCTCACCTTTTATCATTAGTGCTCGTCAAAGACACACGTAACTATGGTTGTTACATTGTACCTGCTATACTTTGTATATGTTATTACTATGCTCTATATGAACTAGAAGTGGGCAAAACATATAAACATGAGGGACAATATATCATATAACGACGTCTTACCGAATTTAGGTGTGTAAGCCTATGTTATAACTTATATGTCGTAATACTTCGCTCAAGATGAAATATAGAAGGCAAAACACATAAATATGTGGGAAAATATCATGTAATGGCGCCCTACCGAATGTAAGTGTGTAACCTTATGTAATAACTTATATGTCGTAATACTACGCACAAGATGAAATATAAGAAGGCAAAACATATAAATAAGTGGGAAAATATCATTTAATGGCGCCCTACCGAATGTGAGTGTGTAACCTTTTGTAATACGCAATACGACTCTTACGCTGACATATAAGTAGGCAAAACCTATAAATGTGTGGGAAATACCATGTATTAACGCCTTTACGAATGACGTATCATACATCGTCTTGTAAAGAAATGTTTTCGAAAGCGTGTATCACCGCGAGTAATTCGCGGATCTCGCAAACAGATTTACCTTGGGTTTGTAAAATTCCAGAACATGTTACTCTAGCAAATATAGTTTCATTTTATACCTTCATATCCCCTTGAAAAAATTCTCAAAACAAGCATAGTTGATAACTCAATTAAAATATAATACCACAGTGGTGAAACAGAGCTGCAAGAATACGACAATTTCTGTAAAAGTTATGATTTTTTATAGTTCTGTGTAAGACGATGCCTGAATATGTTATCTTAGAAAAATGTAAAACCATTGTTTAAATGATGAATTAATTTGTATGTATTTTTAAATTCTGTATATCAATATCAAAATAATGATCAACATAAACACGGTAGGTTATAATTTCACCATTAAAATATATCTGTGAATGTCAAACTATAACTTAAGATAATAATAATTATAATAATAATAATAATAATAATAATAACACCTTCATTTAGCGAAGGAATAACACGAAAGAAATGCAAACATACGAATACAATTCTTAAAGTTTTGAAAAACCTTGCGGCCTTCGGATATTAAACATGTTAAACAATACAACAGTGAAAGCAAAACTATTATCAATATAATAGAACATTTCTAACATATTAAGACAAATCAATAATTATTACATATATTCTAGACAGACACTCATGAAAATCAATGTATTTATAATGTATAATGTCAAGATTCTTTCATATCCATTCATACTTATTGTAAACATATATCATTAAATTGACTGTAATTTAAATTTTAAGACGGTGCATAGCAACGATATCCAGATCAGAAAACCAAATGCTTCTCATCAACAAATAATATATTGTTATGAAAGTCTCTCTTTGCTCACACCCATTCATTATATTTACCTTCGTTCTTTTTAAAAATGTATTTATTTAATATAAGTTAACAATGCATTTCTAGATCTGCAGTATCGAGAAGTATGCATGGGGAGTCCATTACCATTACAAGATGGGGTGCGCATCGCAACTGGTACGTAATAAACACTAAATGATCTCTATAACATTACCGGAACCCACTGTCGTCTTGATAATATGAAATAGTGTCAGATAATTTTAATTCTAAAAGATATATATTTAAGAGGTCTATGTTTAGCTTTCGCAGTTGTGTACTATGTATGCACGGATTATTTTTTTAACCATGAATCTTAATGTGTTTACTTAATTTTTTCCAGTTGAATTACTTATCCTGTCGGAATTACTTGATTTGAATGAAAAACATACATAGTCAGTAACATTTACAATTTAAGTTGGATATTGTTTAACGACAAACTATACATATTTTCTCGATTTATTTAAACGAAGACCACAAAAAACGCTTTTTTTTTAAACTACTTTCAGTGTTATCCAATCAGAAGGTCGGTCCATCCCTTCGCTGTACGATCCACACCAATGTGCCATTCATGTTGCAGGGAGGACCTGTGTAACCATAATTGCACGGGATCAAGCAATATCAATGTCGGAAGCGAGATTGTCGGTAACTAAGTTTGACACGTTACACAAGGAAAGGGCCAGCGATGTGTAACATTGATACATTTTAAATCGATAATATTTTATTTTACGTTAATTGGATTAAATGTAATCTATTTGTTTAAAATTGTATTAAATGCAATTGAGTTGAACTCGTTTAACACGAACATTAGAGAAAAAAAGCTATTATATTTTTATATTTGTATTTTAAAACATACACACGAGACATATATATCTCTTGGGGCTAAAACAAGTATTGCAAACAACTTGTGTTCACGTTTACCATTTAGTTAAATGATAAGGGTTTAAATAAAAAAAAGATAAATCGAGTATGTTTATATTTCACTTGAATATGAGCAAACCAATGAGTTCCCGTTACGTTAAACACCGCTTTTCTCCTGCACTCATTTATTCTGGTACAATGATTTTTTTTTGATCAGCTCGCATGACTATAGAATCAGTTTGCCTAACTTTTTCCCCCCACTATTGGGTCCACCACCAAAGAATGCAGTGCGTTGCAAAATGATAGGTTCATAACCTCTTTTGATAAACCTTTTAACAAGTTTAACAAAGATAGTATGAAAGTAATAATGACCAAGGATCTTACGCTGTTAGTAAAAAACGTTTTAATATTGTTACAGGCCAAAAATATGCCATGTGAATTTTTTTTACCAACACCCTCTCATGAAGGTGATATATTATATTATGCCGAAATTCCATCGGGTAAAAAAAGGTTCATTTACAGATGTTACTGTGCCGTAGTTTTTTTTTCTAAAACAAATCTTTTCAAAAAGTTGCATTGAAAGGTATATATCGTTGGATTGGAAATAACTTAACTTAGAATTAATTTTTTTGCAACACCCTCTCATGAAGGTGATATATATTATATTATGCCGAAATTCCATCGGGTAAATTAAGGTTCATTTACAGATTTTACTTTGCCAGAGTTTTGTTTTCTAAAACAATAAAAACTGATAAAGGTGATCCTTTGGGAGCAAAAAACACAATTAAGAGAATAAAGCAGCAGACTCGGTTTTATTGAGTCTGTTCATGAGAAGTAATGAAAAAAGCAACACCTCTCACTCCCCCTAGCACCGGCTTCAGCGGTATTCTACTTCAAAGCCACCTATATTGGGCTCGTTGGTCCCAAAGGACCAGAAAAAAATAACACTACTGATTCCTAGCACTGGGAGACATTTTACAGCCGCCACACTGCACTAAACGAACGCTAGTGTGAATGTTAATAAATACTGATAAAGGTGATCCTTTGGGAGCAAAAAACACGATTAAGAGAATAAAGCAGCAAGTCTTTTCAAAAAGTTGCTATGAAAGGTATATATCGTTGGATTGGAAATAACTTAACTTAGAAAATGAGTGGTATTTTATTGAAATCGGTAAAGTACCTTTGAAGTTATGATGAGTCAAATATAGCAATTTCACCAAACTGAACCGATGACATCAGTATACCATCGCGCAACAAAGCTAAGCTGTGTATGCGATAATTGTTTTATTATCTCCCTGCGATTTACTATCACCCTGTAATATCACCCTCGCGTCAGATAATGTGTTGTCTATGGGGATTTAGCATGGACGTTTTATGTGATTTATAATAACATATAATACAACACGCACGCTGCTTGTAGTTTAAACAGTTTAAAGTTATGCCAATTCCTCTTCCCATCCCTCTACCTTGCCGTTTTAAAGTTAAATAAACTTAATAGTATTTACACCATTTTACATATTGTTCTTGTTGTGTTATCTGCCCGATGTGTGTGATTACCTTATGGTTACAGTCTCGGAGATTATCAACCGATTATGCACAATGTTTCATTTGGAAAAGCATGATGGATGTATATATGTATATACGGATGCTTTAAGCAGAGATAACAACACATGTTTTACTGAGTGTTGTCATTAGGAATTTAATTTAATTTATTTATTCTGAGTACACTCGACATGAGTTTTACCTGTAGCAGGAGTGCAATTTGAAGTATTTGTCCTGTCATTATAGCGTACATATCCGTTTGATTATGACAAGGACACAACTATGAAATAAACAAGCATGAGTGATATGCTTTATGTATTCATTTTACGAATATATATATGTGTCTCATAAATTGTCCGCAACACCGATCCAATCCTAACCCCGTCTCGATAAATCATGAGGTCGCCTGATAAATCATGATGTCACCTATTCAAACGAGAGTAACTTTTATAAGCGATGTAAAACAAAATAATATTAACATTTTATATTTAAAGAAAATAAATTCATAACAACTAATAATATTAATTTTACATCTCATATGTAAACGTTATTTATTGCAGGTTGAAACCCATCTGCTCTGATAACCTACGAACTACATATCCGGAGATAGCAGGTTAAAGTCTCACCTCTACCCAAACTAATACTATACTAATAATTTGAAACGATACTAATGTTAACCACCTAATACTATACTAATGATTTGAAACGATATTAATGTTAGCATACAAGTTATTCACAAAACATTTCTATATTCCCTTCTGGCGTGTTTTGTTTAACATAGTATATGTGTAATAAAAATATAGTCATCTAGTCGTACTTGTATTTAATATATATCCACAACCTAATCAAGCTTACACTAACTTCCAAACAAGACGATAGTGCGGAAGTATATAATACAATATATAAATGATTTGCTTTTTAATAAAGCATATAAGCATACCAATAAAACAGACTTTCGCATTGGCATTATTTAAAGTAGACAGCTTTACCAACATTTTATACGTATAAAACATAATTAGTTCTTGTGGAAATGTTTGCAATTATATTGTTTGTGAGATTGTGTTTATGGCATTGTAATTTGGGGGGAAATTAACAAAATATATTGATTTTTTTATAGTAAAACCATCTTAAATATAATTTTAATGCTAATTAGACATGCAAATGCCGCATTACAAACTAATGCGGCATTTTCGTATATATTGATTTATATGAAAAATATGTTTATGAGAAGTGCCTTAGATGAGAACAAATAGACAGATCAAACTTTCAAAATTGCCGCCGTTACTACAATAGCCAAAACCTTTAAAAGTCTTCTTCTCAAGAATCGAATCATACATTTTGATATTTGTTTAGATTATTGCTACACAATCAAGAATGTGTTTTTGCCTCACCGGGGTAGAACATAGCCCATTCCCGGTGATCCACAGTTTGAATATACATTGAAAAGATTAATACACAGCACACAGATTGCTGAAGACAGGATTATTGATTTATTGTATGTGTAAGTAACGTCGCTAAAATATGTCTTCAGCGCCCAAATTGGTGAGACCGTGTCAATTCAAGTACATTCCATCTAACAGTAAATTCCACATCTAGAGAAATTATCAAACGATACACTTCAATGTTCTTGTAAGTATATATAAAATATACATAATTAGAAACACCTCAGGGTGTATCTCGAATTGTATTGAACAACCACAGCAGTAGAGACCAATGAGAAATACAACCTATGACACGACCATAAAAACCTACCATTACAGGGTTTCTGAAGGTGCAATCATAGAGACCCAGGAGGTTATCCGGTCATCGCAAATGAGAAACATGAAGCTTAGTGTCTGACTGTAGCGGTGAAAATCACTAAGTATAACAAGCGTCGCAATACTGAAGGGTAGTAATATTTTCGGACGAATATACTGATTAATTTTATTTTCAGGAAACACGTCCGATCCCTTTAAATTCCGAACATCTCCATAACAAAGGTTGTACTATTCATTTTTTTCATATATTTTATGTAGACTGAGCGTACGTACAGTCCTTTTTCAATTTAGTACAAATGGTGTCTATCTGGACGTAATCTACAGTTTTACATAGTAACATAGAAAAATCGTAACAAAAATATTCTTCTCAGAAACCACAAATGCTCGAGTTCTCATACTTTATATGTTTCATTAGCTTTTAGTCCTCTGCGAAGTTTGTTCCAATAGTGACCACTGGGATCACATTTGACACAACCCGACACTTACTGCCCATCCAGTATGAACCTTTCGGCCCAATGCTGGCCCAACATAGGCATCTATATCAACCCAACGGTGACATCCTAGATTGGCCCGACTTAGGCAGTGAACATCGGATCTAGGTATGGCCGATGTTGGCTTTTAACATCGGCAAGTAGTAGGCCCCCCGTCGACCCAACACATTTTACAGCCACCAACATTGAGACATCGTTGTACCAACGATGGGCCAACGTTTCAACGTGGGATTACTTTCAGTGCAGTTCGGAATGACTGCCATTCATCCTGGAGGTAAACACTCCTCAGGACAGCCAAAGAAATACCTCTGGCCATTCCCTGAAGGCACTGACCCAGCCTCACCAGACAGCCAAAATCCACTTGTAAAATTATTAATGGACGTAAGCCAGTCACAGGACACACATCTTGAAGATCATTTGCTTTTAACTGATCGTTTAAATATCCATCGCTGCTCTGACTACTGTCTAAAAGCGCCCAAAAATTCTACAGGTAAAAAAACTTGTCGCATGGAATTTGGATCTGTAGTTTCACCTGGAAAACTGATAAGAAATGCTCCTGCTTTAGTAAAAGACAGAAATGGTTCTCTCCGCCTTGAGATGACACGAGATCACTCAACACTTGTCCAGCATTCACGGTATCATACTCAATGCTTGAGAGCCAATGGTGATATTTCATTGATTCTGTCTAAAATTTCACCTGAAAATCTTTCAGTTGAAGAAATAATGGCAACTGAAAAATATTATACAGGATACACATGTAAAGGCAATCAGCCAAAAGGTGCCTTTTCAGACCTTTTCAATGATTTTATTAACTCAACTGATGAATCAAGCGGTGCAAATGCAAAATCAATTTGCAACAAGTTTTTAATTAGTACAGTGAAAGAGACATATCTGCTGTTGAGGCCTCATATGAACTTTCTACCTTAACTTTGTTTAGATGCAGCCACACTTTTAAATATTTAGTGTATCAAGTTAAAGGGTCTTAGAAAAAGATGTTTCCTCTATTTAAAGAAATACTGCGCTTGATCTAATCAGGTCTAATTTTGTTTAAATAATGCGACACCTCTTGTCCCTTTTCTATCGCATGTAAAAAAATGTACATACAGTTTCAATCACAGATACCGGTTAAAAAAATAAATCCCTTATGAAATCCTATATGTCTGTTTTTAATAGACATATAGGATTTTCTTTTAAAAATCGGTATCTGTGGGTTGAATCAGGTGGGTGATATGATAATCGCTGACCTTTGTAAATACGCTATATTAAACTCCTTATTTTCACAATTCACATAATGATAATACTTCTTTGATTCACAATTATGAGTGTTCTGCTGCAATATTTCATGTACATAAACACTATTACTAATACTTATCCATCCGAATGTAACATATAGTCCTTTTACATTTATATTTTACAGAGTTTATGCATATATAAACTTTGCTTAATCCCATCCAAATTTAACAGAAGTCATTCTAATCCATTTAAGATGGAATTTATGCATGTGTAAAGTTTGCCTTATATCGCCCAAATTTCACATAATTTATAAGTCCTTCTAAATTACTTTTTTATGGAATTCATGCATGTGTTAACTTTGCCTAATCGCTCACAAATTAATTAAGTCCAAAGAAATCTATGTTAATTTTATGAGCAATATGGAAAAAGTTACATACACTTCAAAAATATATATATTTAATCCGTATAATTCTAGAATTGCGTTTAAACACGTTAGGAGTTTATTCATGTGTACACTTTGGAAAAGAAGTCTTGTGTAAGGTTTTATCAAATGAAATAACTTTTAATACTAAAGAAAATGGTATTATAACTCCAACATTAGTCTTGATATATTTAGAAAATTGAAAAACTTACCGAAACACTATAGATCACAGGTTGTATGTACCTTTCTGTACCTTTTTTGCATGACTTGATTGTCTCTTTCATTGTATTATCAAGTCCTTGTTTGCAGTACAGTGCGGACCTACGATACCATTGCGTTCGGACGCTGTGGTTTCTATAGGACCCTATATCTCAATTTTGACAAAAAAATACATTGTTTAAGTGGGTGATATGATTATCTCTGACCTTTATGTAACTATTATTAATAGTTTATCTACAATTTATATGACACACTAGCTAACATTGCACATACATTCAGACTGTGAAGAGTCTGCATATATATAATGATTTGATATGCACCTGAAAAATAAATATTGACAGAGGCGGTCAACATTTTTCTGTTTCAATGCCTCGGTCAATATTTATTTTTCTGGTGAATATACATTATTTCCAAAACATACAGGGTTAACATCTATTTTCTCAAAATACTCTGGTGGGTAATATAAACATCACAGATTAAACTTTTATTTTAACGTAAGCTAGTTAATTTCACTGCAGACTATAGAAATAACGAAGCAGGGAACTTATATTTCAGCCATTCAGCATACCAACAAACTATCTGATTGACATGTATCTGTTTTTACATTTTATGAGTGAACGGTAGGGATTTCTAGTGAAAGAAAATTCGTAATCGCTAAATATAAATAACTCAAAACACAAAACAACTATGACGTTGAGTCATGACATCAATAAAGTCTAACTGATGTTGACGTCGTCCGCCGATAACGTTCAATAAAGCGAAACAATTCGGTTAAAATCATACCTAAACATATCTTAAATGCAGTAAATATATTATTTAACTGTTTTGTTCATTTATAGGGGAATCCTTCACTCAATGGTAGGCGTGTTGTTTTTCCCTCACTCTCATCTACTCGTTTGTGAAAATAACCACACGCCTACCATATCGTGAAGGATAAATATGCAAATGAAGGCAGAATCATCAAATGTTTTTTTCTGCTCAGCATGATTTGCCTCACGTTAAAATACTCGATTACGGGAATCGACAAGGCATGTCCATCGATCGGTGTTTTACAAAGCGGTTTGTTTGTTTGTTTGAATGGTGTTTTATGTCATTTTTACCATTTGTTAGGCCATATATGTCTATCATTGTTTGTGCTAGAAGCAGACTACATGTACCCCATTTTTCCTTGGTAGAACCAGTACTGTATATCTCCGGCCATTCGCAGGAATCAACACCCTAACTTGACCAAAATATTTCATTTTTTACCCCTAACCCACCCATGCGCCTCTACCCCTATATCCCCAGAATTCAATTAATGAAATGGTGGACAATAGCTGACCAATATAATGTATTCTCTTTTTAAAAGACATGTATCTTAATTAACTAGTAGTATTGCAGCATACTTTAGATATATTAGATTAACAGTCAGTATACCGTAGTAGGACTTTATTTAAGCAGAATAATCAAATATAAATAGTTTAACTCTTGCAACCATTCAAAAAAACATGTATTGCGTTCACTTTTCAAATATATATTTTTAACTAATGATATCACACAACTCTTACAACAACATACATTTTTCCTGCAATTATAGAAATGGAAAAGACATCATCCTTATTGCCAGTGACTCTCGGGGCCGTGAAATACACCAGTATATAGAAGACAGGGGTATTTTTTCAAACAATTTTTTAAAATCTATTGTCTTGCCTGGCGCACACCTTTTAAATTTAATGAAAAAATATTGCCATCAACTTTCTTCTCTTCATTTAACTGAACAAACAAACTAGAACATTTTTTAGTCTTTTTTGGAATCTGTAACTTAACGGAAAAAAATAATCATCTAGGTGGTTGTGAACTGGCTTACAATTAATCCCAGTCCAAATTACAGAAATTTATAGATGAAATCTACTCCACTACAGAAATCATTAGTAAAACTGTACACAACTGCGAATTTCAGCTACAGTTCAGTAAAATAGCACCAGCTTCTATAAGCAAATACATAGACTTTCAGTTATCAAAAAAAATAATATTCAATTTTTTACTGATGTTAATATTACACAATTGCAAACGGTATTAGAAAATTCACTGTAGAAATCGGCCATCATATATAGCCTAACATGCACTCAAACTGATGTAAAACACCATTCAAACGAACAGACACATTCATGGTTATTTAATCAGGGTGTAATCAGCGCAATAAGAGGCTGAACATGTCAAAGTATGTAACTATTGGATTATCTTTTTTATTGTTTCCTTGTGGTTACAAAAACAGTCACTGTTTCACTGTAGTTGTTAAAAAGAGTGCCATGAATGACAATCTGTCTATGATCTTTTGAAGTTTTATGTATTGATTTGCTTAAAACTGAGATGATTGCGTTTCGTTTGCAGTCCAACAATGAACTCGGGCCTGGATTAGGATGTATATCTCCTGATAATATTATTCTCATCAGTAATATCCAATAGGTCAGGATGGCCAATGTTAGTACACATAATATGTGATTTGTAAATGTAACATTTTGCCTATACAAAGCTAATGCTGGTATCTTAGTAAATCGGAAATTATCTTTGAGTATACATATTCAGTTTGATTTAATTGTCGTCTAAGACAATAAACTGACACCGGGTGGAAATATAAATAAAGCGCGAGTACGAGTATCACCACAAACCTACATCCTGAAAAGTGTACATATCGAAGGCCACAACCCTCACCACACCCAGATGGGCATTGTTTGTAAAATGTTATGTTATAGAGATAAAGTGTTTAGTAAAAACGCTGGCCACCGAGCGTAGAGAGGAGACGGACATACTTGCTAGTACAGCATAGGTCTGACAAGACACGGACGGGAAACACGATATGCGCATGATAACAAAGAGACAAATAGAAGAGGTGCTTAAAGGAGGGAAACAATGAAAAGATTACTATTTCTACTGGATTCGTAAAGGATCTTAGATGGATAGTATATTTATTTCAGCTGAAAAGTGTTGACACCCAAGATACCCATTTTAAAACCATATATAAACCTACTGGACATGGACAAACGGATACAACAACCCAAATAGCATTGACCCTGGGGTCCGTACCCATACCAGAGGAAATAGCCTATAGGTCATAACTTGGAAACGGTTGAGATCCCGGGACCATATAACCATATATATACTTACTGAGTATGAACATACGGATACAGCCATCCAACTAGCATTTGTCCTATATTCTATCCCCGTCCCCGAGGACTGACCGGGCCATAACTTGGAAACTGATTCCAATCCGATAAACATATATAGATTTACTGGGCATGGACACACAGAAGGATACAACCATCCAACCAGAAATGACCCTGGGGTCCATCTCCACCCATATGGGGACATAATTCCATAACCTGGAACCGTTGAAATACTCACCCTATAACCATACATACACTTACTGGGCATGACCAGATGGATTCTACCCCTGGGTCGTAAGTTGGAAACTGTTAAAAATGTCCAGCATATATCCATATACACACTCACTGGACATGAACAGACACAACCATCCACCAGCATTGGCCCCGGTACATCCCCACCCCTCCGGAAATAACTTGTAATCCGTTGAGATCTCCATTCTATAATCATATATAACATAGACTTCGTCATCTAATTGTGTTATGACATTTTAAGCTTGTTTAGCAATCTTTTCATGTTGGCAAAAACTATCAGGTGCGCGTTTCGTGGCCATTTTGTCCTCTTGTTTATTGTAACTGTTACTCGATCTGTAGAATGGTCTTATTCGAATTAACGGGGAAACTACCTGAGTGTCTCTCCAATAAATGCTCAATTATACCCTTTGAACAAAGGGAGCGCACTTTCGCAATCATCTCATAATGGTATAATTCGAAGAGTTTCTTTTCTCCAACATAGCGCAAGAGAAGATACATGTTAATGACGACGAATGTTCGCCGAAGGTGTACACACCATATGTGCTGTTTTTTTTATATATTTAAGAAATAGAACATTGTTTTCTGTGAATTATCGTTTAATATATCACGGTTTGGAGTTCAATTGTAAACAATAATTTGACGAGCCCGAAGGGCGAGTGAAATTATTGTTTACAATTGAAAGACAAACCATGATATATTATAGATAATTCACCGTACACGATGTTCTATTTCTATTCTTATACCCCTAAACTGTGAAAATAACGCACACATCTGAAATCTTTCGCATTGTTTTGCTTACTCTCCTAACGTTGCTTACGTTACAATGCGTAATGCGCAATGAGCAATGCTTATTCTCCTAACGTTGCAAAAATTACAGTGATATATCGTACAATATAACGAGATATTTTAAACTAGGCTATATAGTGCGGGTGTATTAGAATATATTATATTATATTATATTTATTATATTATATTATATTATATTATATTATATTATATAATATTATATTATATTATATTATATTATATTATATTATATAATATCATATTATATTATATTATATTATATTATATTATATTACATTATATTACATATTATTTTATATTATATTGCCTGGCTCAATTTATGTAATAAATAATGATACTACTTTATTAAATTGAATACTGTACAATAAGTGCATAATGTGACATTTCTTACCCTCTCAGGGCACATGTTTGTGTTGTCTGATATGCGTTATATTACGAAAGAAGATTAGACAGCGTTATCGTTTGTAAGTATGTCATTTAAAATGTACATGCATACCTGCTGTGTAACATCAGTTGTGGGCCAGTCACATTAGCTAACAACTTATAGTTAAAATGAGGGCACCGGTTATATGTTTAGTGGTAAGTTGTATTTCTTTTCATTTAAATACATACATTTCAGGGGCGGATCCAGGATTTCAGCTTAGGGGGGGCGTAAGATTTTGGTCAATTTTCGGGTCCGTTTATAGCCTCATAAAACGGTTGCGGTAGTGCATTCATAGGGTAAATAAGTGCGTTTTCAACTAAAAGTAGTTAACAATGTGTTAATTAAACCACTCATTAGACATTATGCGTCGAGCGAGCGAAGCGAGCGAGATTTGTTTTTATACTGAGGGCGTGCATCGAAATTGTTTGATATTTTATCTACAGTAACATGGACATACATGTATGAATAAAAAAAGTCCGTTTTCAAATAAAAGGATTTAACAATGTGTTAATTAAACCACTCATTAGTTATTATGCGTCGAGCGAGCGAAGCGAGCAAAAAAAAAATCTACTGAGGGCGTGCATCGAAATTGTTTGGTATTTTATCTACAGTAACATGGACATACATGTATGAATATAAAAAGTCCGTTTTCAAATAAAAGGATTTAACAATGTGTTAACTAAACCACTCATTAGTCATTATGCGTCGAGCGAGCGAAGCGAGCGATAAAATTTTTTATACTGAGGGCTTGCATCGAAATTGTTTGGTATTGTACCTACAGTAACATGGACATACATGTAAAAAACTTACCTTGGTCGATTTTAGGGGGGGCGTACGCCGCTTCCGCCCCCCCCTAAATCCGCCCATGCATTTCGTTATTGAATATAGGTTATTTTACTGTCCATAAACATCAAGTATAGTATTTCAATATTTACCTTTGATCGCATTGCAACTATAAGAGTATATTAAACACTTACTTTATCCTATGACATGCAGCCTATCCCTTTTATAAAGTAACGTTTGTCCATTTCAGTGGCTGTTTGCACTATGCACAAGTGATGCAAAGCAATGCAGTAATGAACACGGGGTTAAATCAAGTAAGTTCATAATCTGTAGATGTAGTACTCTTGTATTTAGAGAAAGCTGACATTTGTCGATGATGTATTATTATTATTATTATTATTATTATCATTTTTAAAATGTATTTTAGATATTACACGAGCATTTATAGTTCCACATAACTAGAATGTCTGTATGGTTTCTTCATTATATCCCTGCCGTTTCCAGGTTAGTGGGCTTATATTAGAACCACCTTTTCAATTGGTCTTTCCGTACGTACTAAGGAAGGTTCCATATATCCTACGGCTCTGTGAATGCTACATTTTGTTCGGCATTGATACCTACTTTTATAAAAACATATCCATATAACATAGAATATTAAATATACATGTGCGTAACACAAGACATATACTCTATAAAAGGGTAAGAGTGTATATTTCAGATTTATCATGCAAATGTGCACGTTTTAGTGTCTGATATAGGCTTATATTTCTCATATGTTTTCACTACACACACATGTTTAACACCATGCTTAAGCCAAAAAACGTTCACGTATTCCTGTAAACTCCATTTCTTGCACATACTGCACGCACTTTTAATAAACAATACGTAAGGAAACAACGCATAACTGGAAAAACAAAGCAACACATTATTTTTGGTAATATAAAAACGGGAAAACAATGTAAATTTCGGCTGTGAATGGCAATTATCTCTTTATCGTTAGTATTTTATACTGTAAATGTGTCATTCGCTCGCGGCATACAAAAACGCGTACAAAAACGAATTAATGCCGAAAACTACTTGCGAATCAATTCTTATATTAACGCCATTTACATTATTTGTACAGATATATTCCGTTTTCATATTACCAACAATAATGTTGGTAATGAAAAATAAGTGCAAGACAGATAAATATTGCCAGTGTATTTCCTGACCGCTGAATATTCTATTTCGGTACATTGGATGCGTGCGCAAATCCGCCAACTTAAAAAGTGAAGTTCATTCGAAATTAGAATCTATTTTATTTTAAGAATCAAGTGAATGTAAATATTACTTATTGTTATTTTTTGTTTCGTATGTAGGTAGCGTGGGACGGGAATTCATCTTCGGAATACTGGATATGCTACTTAGTAGCTATAGAGGAACGGTAACCCTTGATATTGTATCAGAGAGCACTGGAGTAGTATCAGTGGAAATACCGTATTTAAATATCAGCACAACATACAACGTGTCGCCTGGCAACACTCTGTCTATACCTATCGATACCAATATACAGGAAGATGGAACATTTCAAGGTCGCAGGGGTATTAGGATTACATCGGATACAGATATCTCGGTTCTTGTTACTAATTATTATAGATCAGCCTCGACAGAATCGTTTCTTATATACCCTGTACATACCTTGGGTCAACGTTATATTATATCGTCATACAGATCTATTGATGCTTATACATACGGAAGTAGGGTGATGGTGGTAGGTGTGTCTGATTCAACTATAGCAACTATTAATTACGGACAAAATACGACCGTCAGGCTGGATCGAATGGACGTGTATCAGTTGCAACTTCCATATCCCCAAGATCTGACTGGCTCTGTCATAGAATCTAATAAACCAGTTACTGTACTAGCTGGCTCAGCATACTCTGAAATTCCGGATCTTATATCTGACGCAGATTTTATTGCCTCTCAGATGTTTCCAGTCAACACATGGCAAAGTGCATATATCGTACCTCCAATACGACCTAAATCATTCATGTTGCGAGTATTGTCTGACTCCTCATCTGTCAATGTGACGTTTACAAATCAAACGCATACGTTTACTGAAAGTACACATACAGCTAGTAAAAAAGATTATTTCTTTGGTGACGATGCTGTTATAGTAACTGCTAATGCTCCAGTAAGTGTCGCCCAGTATTCCGTGAGTCAAACTTATGATAATGCGGACGGTGATCCGTTTATGACGATGGTACCGGGAATTTCGCAATTCGTCAGTAAATATACGTTCGTAGTGCCACAACCAGCTGATGGGTTTACACACCACTTGGCAGTGATTGTACCAACATCTAAGACTGATGGACTTCGCCTTGATGGATCATCATTTCAGTGCACGACCATACAGGTACCAGCCCCATTTAACAACTACACAGTTCTCACTACACCAGTTACCTCCGGCTTCCATACCATGACACATCAGGATACGTCAGTAACATTCGGCGTGCTGGTATATGGATTTAAATATCGATTTGGCTATGGATTTTATGCTGGTTTAAACTTAGATGGTAAGCCAATTAATACCCTATAAACTATCCATTAAAACCATGTAAAAGAGGTCCGTCCATTGGTCACGCATTTAGCTTATAGTACTTGTAGTACATACCAAATCATTCAAGTTATTGTATTGTGCAAGGTGTTGCACGTTTTAAGATAAACGTTTCTACAAATGAAATGTGTCAACATTTGATTTAGATAGCATAACTCCGAAACCGCCCAAAGGTTCTTAATGACACTTGCAATTTGTAAACATATTACCTTTACATTTAGGCGTCTCCGTGGCCGAATGGTTCACGACGTTGCGTTGTAAACCTTCGTCTCTCACCACTGCGGGCTCGAATCCCACTGGGAGCTCGACTTGTAAGTGAGAAAGTGTCGATTTTTACGGATGGTGGGAGGTGTACAGTACTGGTTATACCCAGGAAAAGTGGAAAAGTGGAAAAGTGATAGGTTTGCCTCCACCACAAAAAATTGATCGTCATATATAACCTTGCATGTGTTGAAAATGACGTAAAACACCATACAAACAAATAAAACATTTACTGTTAGTTTGATGTCTTTTGATGAGACTCATTTCAGATATAAATAGACTCATTTCAGATATAAATATTTATGCCGTTTCAGTGATAATGCATTTGTCGAAATATTCATTTCTGGAGCATAACTTCAGTACCATTTCAAAGTATAGTTATCGTTTTAGTCAATATTGTATGTATCTTGATCAATTGTAGCTTGTTGGTGGATTTTACTACTTAATAATATAATGTTGTTGTTTTTTTCAATCTGCTATATTTTAGTTTCTAGAGATATTCTTCTGAAACTCGTCTCACACATCAATATGTTTGCCTCTTAGGTGAATATTATATTTGATTTGTGTAATACTGTAAGCGCTTTTCGTTCCTTAGGAAAACACAAAAGATGGCAATGCATATCGATAAAGATGTTTTCTTTTTAATGTTAACAAACACAAACGTAGTCATCCATTGTGAAACAATGATTTATTCTGACATTAGTGAACATTTGTTAACATAAACTCATCATTAAAAATGCACATTACAGCAGAGTTAAAACATGAATACGGATATAGCCAGTAATATATATTATATATAAGGTAGTCCCGCTATGCATGTGTATGTCGACATATACACTCTGTCAGGTAATGATTCATGGAGTCGATAAACAGCCTAATATTGTGTTTAATCGAATAGGCCATTTGTTGTTGAAATGTTAAAACATCTTATATGAACCATGCATATATTGGCTAATGTAACGTTATATTTTATCGCTATATGTATTTTACTTCACCGCCTGGTATAAGGACCATGTGACAAACCAGTTACCACTACATCCACACCGGGTCAACAAACAGCAACTGTGATGACTACGCCAACTACATCCACATCGGGTCAACAAACAGCAACTGTGATGACTACGCTAACTACATCCACACCTGGTCAACAAACAGCAGCTGTGATGACTACGCCAACTACATCCACACCGGGTCAACAAACAGCAGCTGTGATGACTTCGCCAACTACATCCACACCGGGTCAACAAACAGCAACTGTGATGACTACGCCCTCTATACAAATAGGTAGTATTTTGAAATAATAAAAAGCGCTGCAGGTCTAACTTACATATTTTTATTTTTTTTGTTAAGACACATTTTATATCATAGAAATGTGTGCATAGCCAGTAATAAGTATCTTATTAATTTTACTAATCGCATTCTACTGGTTCATGTTAGTTGACATACACATAATAAACATGCATGTTTTATCAATCGGTAATGTATCATTATCACCGTAAACCTTTTAGGAAATAAACTCCAAAATCATCAGTGTTTATATGGATATCAAGATTTTACCGGCGAGACGTTATTATGCACGTTATTACAAAAAGACTACATTTCGGGATATTTTACAACAAAACCTTTCTTCCAACTAAACCCTTCCTCCTCCATTTTAATGTATTTTTAGCGTTTTCACAATGTTCCAATCTGGGGGAAAGTTGTATGCCCGGGCCTGCAGTGCCTATACGCAGCTACGCATCAAGTATAAAAATAGCACTTCGATATATTAATGCGATATCATTTTGACTTTAAACCTTCTTGCATATAATAAGCTGATAATACACTTAATTGCTTATATAATGAACAAACTTCATTAAAATGTATGTACACGTTTACGATTTACTGTGCATTTCGTATTCTATAATGTACACAGTTTATTATGATGATGATTACAATCTGAACCTGAGATAGATCTTTGTATATTTATGGAGTTAAAGTTTAAAACAAGCGCTAGCGAGACTCGAAATAGTTGTTGATTAAATTGAATTGTTGTTAACCTGATCATAAACACATTATTTAGGGGGATTAGTATATTATGGTGTAAATAGTTCCGAAATTAAATTCGTTTGTCTTGATTTCACAAATCGAAGTCGTTTATTAAATCTCCCAGTAGTGTGTTAATGTCGCATCTTCGTCAATTATTCCTTATGTTTTATGCCACTGTAATCGATGATGTCACTTAATAGATGATATTAAAATACATATCGTATAGCTTGCATGACAAACATGCTCAGATAAAGGACCATTTGTTTGCTTGGAGATATCACAAACATCTGTATTTGGGAGAATAGGTCAATATTTGAAATTAGCCAGAATAGATGTGAATATCTGAGAATTCCCGTCGATTTATTTGAAGGTAACGGGCAATTATGCTATTCATGTGAAGAAATGACCCACCTGAAGTTCTGTGATACAGTAAAACAATGTCTGGAAAACGAGGTGAGATGTATTATTGTATTATTGTCTGTTAGTATCATTATTATTACACGACGAAGACTACTCAGTTTCATCTTTTCATCTTTTCATCTTTTCATATATATATATATATATATATTCTCTCTTTTTTATTATATTTACTGAATTCACAGTATCCCCAAGATCAGGCACCTTTCATTGTCACTGTCTCAATATATCTGTGTGTGGTTGAACGCTTAAATGTGGCCCACTCATATGAGCTATAATTGTATGTATGTATGCGTCCATATGTTAATCGTGCCTCCAGACGAGTGGGTTATGATGTAGAGACACAGATTATCAACGTGTGTTGCAGCTACCTTTTTTTAGGAGTGAATTCATACGCTTGATTTCTGTGTATCTCGTCATAGCTAGGCGCCCTGCCGTAGTTCGTCAGAAGGTTGTCTGTCCTTGGTAGTTCACAAATGTTTCTCCCTATATATAATTCTGCCTTGTGAACGGGAATCTCTTAAGAGATCCCAATTTAGAAAGTTGCCGTAGTGAGTTCAAATTCTCTCCCTTTATTATATTTACTAAATTCACAGTATCCCCAAGATCCGGCACCTTTCATTGTCACTGTCTCAATATATCTGTGTGTGGTTGAACGCTTAAATGTGGCCCACTCATATGAGCTATAATTTTATGTATGTATGCGTCTATATGTTAATTGACCCTCCAGACGAGCGTGTTATGATGTAGAGATACAGTTCATCAACGTGTGTTGCAGCTACCTTTTTTAAGGAGTGAATTTATACGCTTGATTTCTGTGTATCTCGTCATAGCTAGGCGCCCTGCCGTAGTTCGTCCGAAGGTTGTCTGTCCCTGGTAGTGCACAAATGTTTCTCCCTATATAAATATATATATCACGGCGTGATAAAAAAGACATTCTTTTATATTATATTTATGCCACCGCCTGAGGATCTACTTAAATAAGTAATGAAAGTACTAGCGAATAGAATAGAAAAGCCATATTATTTAGGGTGATTAGTATATTATGGTGTAAATAGTTCCGAAATTAAATTCGTTTGTCTTGATTTCACAAATCTAGATGGTTTATTAAATCTCCCAGTAGTGTGTTAAGATCGCATATCCGTCATGTTTTCCTTATGTTTTATGCCACTGTAATAAAAGAATTTCTTTATTTTATTTATATTTACCAGCACAAGGACTCTTGAAAATTTGTATATATATATATGCACATGATGAGTATGAAAGGAAACAATTGGAAATCTTCGAACGAGAAATATAAATAAAATTGCAGTTTCGGTTTGATTGAGACCGTTCATGAACGGTAGTGAAAAGTGCTACCTACCGTTCACGCCCTCTAGACCCGGGCTGAGCAGAACGTATTTTAAATGTTAATAGTACGAAATGTTTAGCCATCCCGAAGATGTTATGCATGAACATGAACCTTCAATGTGGTATTTTCATACCATTCTATGGCCAACGGCGTATTGTCTCAGTTTCTAACAAAATGCTTTACCCTAAACGAGAAAACAATGGGCGTAATAAACAAAATTTAGCTGGAAGCATAGGTTATAAAGCTTCATATGCGTATCCCAAAAAACAAGTCAAAATACTAAAGTATGCTGTTTTACTAATTCCGTTCGCATAGTTGTATGCAGGGATTAAAAATAAATTCAACCAACATTAAAACAAAAACGTTTCTTCTCTTTATTATATTTTGTGTTATAGAATGCATTTTTATTATTTTAATGTTATATTATTGCTGCTCTATGAATTTTTAAAACCTCCGATGATTGAACGTTTATGGCTTTTGCAAATTGTTTTCATGAAGACGTATTTACCACTACTGTCTTGATATTATTTTTGTTTGAAATTCATAATTATGATTTGATGATACAATAGTATCATTACTAAGATGCACAATTATCTTTTAAAATGTAACAATGATTTATTTAGATGCAAAAAGTTGATTATTCATTATGATGCTATAACTTGTTATCTCCAATTGCAGTAATATCGTTTAGATTCAATACACACTTTTTACATGTAGAAGATACATGATATGTTGATTTGTGAAGAGCATCGGTGCCTCATGGAGAAACACAGGATTATTCACATAATGCAATTACAGCATACAACCATTGTATAAATATACTGAAACGAAAAGGAAACGCAATTCGGGTATTTCCGCTATATATTGCATGTACAATATGCCACTGTTAATCGCATGGTGCATGGCTACGTAAGATCTTTCCTTTCGGAAAAGAAAGACAAAACAACACATGACACAGCAAATAGTATTCCTTCAACGTTTCATTATTGACAGAGTATGCATTTGTCTCAAACATGTGAGCAAACTAAGGATGCACCATTTTTCAAACTCTTTACATTAAATACAGTACTGCAATGGCTCAATTTTTCAAAGAGGAATTTCAACATTTACGCATTTTTTGTTACAAAGTATGCTGTGATTAAAATGTCTACAACATCACTGTTGTGTCCTTTCTCTAACTAACTAGCAACTTTGTTTTTTTGCAAACATCTTGGGAATTATTTGGAATATTATGTGGAATTAAGTATTCAGTATATACAACATAAAGCGGAAATTCCAGAGTTGCGTTTCTTTTTCACTTCAGTATATATATGTGTCTGTGTATACCAATTGAATATATTTTATGGAATAGTATCTCATTATATGAATGGAAAGGAATCCGTTGAAAGCAACGGACACAGCTAAATGAGAAGTGTAGGAAACTCGGTTTTATTTGTGAAAGTAAATTGTATATGAGGTAATTTTTTAATTTTTTTGCTATTGATTAAACAATGTTTAGGATTTAAATGGAAAAAAAGAAACTGCTACAACAAAAATATTAAACATCTGAATAGAATTTAAAACATGTTAAATGAAATAATAAAAGATTACTAGGGACTTTCATTATTTCGAGTTTTACCCGCAATTGTATGATTTTAAGATATAATCACTATATCCAATCCTCTTTTAGGTATGCTTTTTGGGACGGTATATAAGGAGTGGACAGGCAACGTTTAGATCTGGGTGTATGCAGCATGACGTAAGTACCAATATATTGCATTGTTAGAACTGTCAGTAACAGGATTGTATGCTCATTAGCTCCATACCGATTTTCGCCAGATGGACGTCTGTCAGCCAGTCTGTCAATTTGTTTGGCCGTCCTCAAATTCTGGATTCTGTGATCTTAAGATATGTTTTATGATTTCATTGTTCAGTCTTGCACACATGGACCATTTCATTTGGGATATGTTCTTGAAATGTGGCATGTAGTAAGGACATTGGGAGACTTGTTGTTTTGCTCGGATCAAGTTTGGCCGTCTAATCGCCATTTTCTTCTCCGAGACTTTCCATCCATATTTTTCAACTTTGAAATTTGGAAATCCATTTGTGGATAGTGGATTAACGGCCTAAGATAGTTTAAAATGTATTGAATACATTTAGGGAACAACGTTAGCGTGTGTTTTAATGATATCTAACGGCTTCTGTACGTGTCATTTACTTCCCCACTAATCATGGCCGCTTTGCGAACATTTTCCTTTTCTGTCTTGCACATTTTGATAATTTAATTTTACATTGTACAATTTAATATTTTGCATTTGCTATATTAACGATTATGGTCCTTTATCAATTTTCTTCAAATGATGACCCTAGGTCAAATTTGGCCACACACCAGAGGTCACATGCTTTTTACATAGACTTATATAGGAAAACCTTGGAAGATTTCCTCCCTGAAACCACAGTTCTACACTTACTTAACATGAACAGACGGATACAACTATCCAACCAGCATCGACTCCGGGGTATTTTTTCACTGAGATACACACCCTATAATCTTATATACACTTAATGGGTATTAACAGTAGGATACCATCCAGTCATACATTGCCCCGGGTCCATCCCCGCCCCTTGGTCATAATTTGGAAACAGTTGAGATCCCAACCCTATAACCATATATGCACTGACAAGGCTTTAAGGCGGGCGCGCCATCGACAGCATAATCTCATTCTGTTATGAATTGATAAGCTGTTTAGGCATTTTTTCATCTTTGTTAATGCTACATTTCCTTTCAAACCTATATACCTACGTTTAACTATGTTTCTGTTAGGCAAAGATTATCTTGTTTTCTTTTGCTCCGAGCAAAACGTGCTGGAAGTGAATATAAACGAGTTACATCAGTAATGTATTTTCACTCTTTCATTAACTGAAAGAAAATATGATTTGACCAAATGTAATACTAATATATGAATTGAAACAATAAATATTTATTTCAGCATTGTTTATTCGTCGACTATACGTTATTGTTTGCATATAGTTACGTGTAGAACGGTTACCAGGACGTTCAGACCATTATTTTATATTGATTTCTCACTGCTTATTTAGTGCGTAAGTCATGTAATATACAATGCGAAGTAAATATATACAAATTAAGACGACACTTAACAGACATTGTACTCTCTTAAAAATATGCCAATCATATGAATGCTTTATTCTCTGCATATTAACAGAGCTGTATACAGCAGCACCAAGCGTTATTGTCGTCAGCAGACCAATGTCTGGACTGTTGTACCGGAAACACGTGCAATGGTAAAGGATGTGGTGATGCAGGTACATTCAAAATTATATACATTTTTGTACAATATTAATTATTTTAAATCTTACATAGACTGCCTTTTGATCCCCAAATCCTTAGGCGATTTTCATAACCGGACATTAATGTAACAGTGAACACTTTCTCCATGGCAACGCACTATCACAACAGCACATGGTAACACTGAACGGGTTGTTTGATTTGTTCATTTGTGAAATGCTCTCGTTACCTCGCGAACCTCCATTAACTATGCGAACATTTCCTCGAAGCAAAACAAGTGTTTTGTCACTGGACAATTATAGAAAGCATGCCGGACAAGTTTGAAAACTAAAACACGGAGCATAACTAGAATGTAATTAACACAGCAAGACGAATTGTCAGCTGGCCGATGACGCATACGTCTAGCACATCGTTATAATCACATAGCGCGCAAGGTGAACGTGTAACGCATAATAAGTGTTTTCTTCATCAAAGGTTATATAAGATGTAACATCTCGCTCGCCAGTAGCCGAGGATTAAGTGATGTTTTACTTTAAATCCATAATGATTAGGCTCGATTATCCCAAAGGATCAGTAAGTAAACACTATATATATATACTGACGAGATAAAGAAACGCCTCATCGGGAATTTCCGCTATATATTGTATATACCGCACACTTAATGCCACATAATATTCCAAAGAAATCCCAAGATGTTTTGTAAAACAAAGTTGCAGTTGGTTAGAGAAAGGACACAACTGTGATGTTGTAGACGTTTTAATCACAGTACACTTTATAACAAGAAATTCATAAATATTGAAGTTCCTCTTTGAAAAATTGACTATTTTAGTACTGTATTTAACGTAAAGAGTTTGCAGAAATTTGCATCCTAAGTTTACTCACATGCTTGAGCCAAACAGATACTCTGCCAATAATCAAACTTTGAAGAAATACTATTTGCTGTGTTTTGTGTTGTTTTAGTATTATTTCCGAAAAGAAAGGTCTTACGTAGCCATGTACCATTCGATTAACAGCAGCATAGTATACATACAATATATAGCGGAAATTCCCGATGAGGCGTTTCTTTATCTCGTCAGTATATATACTGATTCTTAGCACTGGGAGACATTTTACGGCCATCGCACTGAACGAAACGGACGATAATGTGAATGTTAATAGATGCAGTAAAAGAGATACTTCGGAAACGATGAATACGAACAAGAGTGTAAGTAACAGACGCGGTTTTATTGTATGTGTTCACGAACCTTGCCTGTTTTACGTTGACACGCGAAACAAGTGGCGTCGTAAAAAACATCATATCCCGTTCTGGCTATGTTGACTCGCCTATTGTATATACAGACTTTTATATGTGCGATGTTGGGAGTCATAGATACACCGAACTGCAGTCGACTGTAATGGAGAACAGCTGAAATACACAAACACAAACACGCGACCAGCAATATAGTTCTTGAAGTAAAATGTTCAGCTTCCTGCCGCGGTATAGCAACATAACTGTTACTCAATACAAAAGTGTAAAGGAATAACTCACCGCCGTATGCAGATTTGGATGAGCATTGTTTGTTTATAAAGATGTTGATTTATGCTTTTACGTAGTAACAACTACACCACATAATACTAATACTAACTACATTAAAGGTTAAGTGTCCAACCACATTTATATTTATAATACAGTAAATGAATTTGTCAAATGCCAAGTTTTCATAAAACATGTGTTTAGCAATACATTTGCATTTTACATAAACCACAAATATCTTACCAAGGACTGCCAAATCGTAACGAGCGTGGACCTATCTGTTACGACTGTCCCCATGCAGGTTCTCCAGATGAGTGTAGAAGTATTACCGTATGTCAGGAAAATGAGGTAATACCTTACATATAGCATTCATTAACAGCAGATAAAGTATACCACTGAAAGTATCATACCTTTTCTCTTAAGCCCTTGTTTTTGTAATGAAAATATTTTAATTTTCAATTTTCACAGTTGTAGAGTAACGCATATATTTTCAAACAGCAGTTACATTTTCTAAAGCATGTTCAGAGAATATAAATCAACATTTTTTATTTTATTTTACACTTGTGTCTCTCGAAAAATAAGATTTTATTTGATATGATATGAGATAGGATGCTAGAGCGGTAATGAAAGGACAGAGTAGATAAAAAGAATATCAGCGATGAATAGAAGCATACCGCAACACTGTACTAATTGTTTTAAACGTTGTCAGGGGAGTCCGTGGCCGAGTGGTGAAGACTCTGACTTGAAATCTCTTGCCCCTCACAGCAGTATGTTCGATCCTTCAGGGGTCTAGGAATCTTTATGTGAGGAAGCTATCCAGCTGCCTTGCGGAACTTCGATGGTTTTACAAAGATATCCCTCCGCCCAAGAAAATTGCCCGGAGGGGCATCTGGGGGTTTCTTACACAAGCGTGACCAGTGGAAGCTGGAAAGTTGCCATATGACCTTAGCTGTTGGCGACTATAAAATCCAGTTCAATTCAATTAAACGTGGTCAATTCTCAGCTGCAAAAAGGATGCTATATTTCTTGTTTTTTTAATACAAATTAGCTTTAATTCAGTTAGTCATATCAGTAACTGTTGAAAACAAATTAATAAAAATATATACCTGATACACGTTTGTCGACCTTTCAGTTGCTTTTATTGGTATAAACTACGTCATCTGATATATTAACATATTGTATCGTATTACTATACTCAAGATGAAATATAAAATGCAAAACATATAATTGTGTGGGAACATATCATGCATTGACGTCTTACCGAATGCTTTATCGTAGGTCATTTTATAAATATTGGCATGTTTCCGGAAGCTTCTATCAGCTCGAGTTGATACGCTGCAGGATCTCGCGAACAGATTAAACTTTAAGGGTTCTGACATATACACAAGAGCATGCGCAAACATAGAACATTGGGCATTATAGTATTATTTTTTGCATTATATATCTTCACAAGTAACACTATAAGTTTACCGATGCATTATTCTAGATGTGCAGTATACAGAAGTACACATGGGGAGTCGATTATCATTACACGATGGGATGCGCATCTCAACTGGTACGTTATAAACATAATCAAATACATGTACTAAGTGAGTCTTGAACCTTTATAAGGATACCAAGTCAACCTGATATATTTATTGTCAAATAATGTTAATTTTAAAGATCTACATTAAAGAGGCCTATGTTTCTGTCGATTTTGATATATGTTTATCGCGATAGTCGTAACATACTATACATGTATGTAGTTAAACTCCAAACCGGAGTATACGCACGCGCTATGCTTTGTTGAATATTAAGCAAGCAGCTGTAATATAATATGATAATAAAATGCTGCGAGTAACGAGTTCTTTTTCATGATTACCAAATCAAAACCCCCTTTACCTATCTGTAGTAAAAAACGTAAGCACATATTGCGGAGTTTTTAGCTCTACTGACCGAAGACCTGCAGAGCTAATCCGTCCGTCGTCCGTCCGTTAACTTTTGTGACCTTCATTTCTCTTCCGATGTTTTTCAAACGTTACTAGGTTGTTGATATCAATGAAAGCTCGGACGAGTTCGAAAACCAGCCAGTTCGGACCAGTAACACTGTAGTTATGGGCCTTGATGTAGTTAAAATTGCCATATCTTTCTTCGTTAACACGATAGGGCCTTCATTTTTCATCTGATCTTTACCAACCTCTACCAGATTGTTGTTATCAATAAAAACTCAGACGTTTTTTGAAATATGCAATAATTTGGCCTCGTTAAGACTATTAGTTCTTGAGCTGGCTGTAGACCCCGCTCCCCGCCCAGGGGGAATATTTTAGGGTATGATTTTCTGAACGAACATACAATAAACTTCAACATGAGACATGTGTGCCATCTGAGCATTGGGGCTTTAGTGAGTTTTGGGGGGAAAACGTTGCGTTTTAAGACGAAAATCGCCGAAATCTGGAATAATTTTTTAGAAAAAGAATGGAATATATTAGAACCAATTTGAATTGATGGAATCTTTCTCGGAACGCATCTCTACATGTCCCACAATATAATTTATGGATCCGATACTTAAATATTGAGTTTTTGGGTAAATTTTAAAAAAAAAATGAATAAAATCGCTGGTTTATGTAATACATTGGGGGGTATTTAACTAAAAATTAGAATTATATCTAATACAATAGAACAAAGAAATTGATAACATGTTTGGGCAGGGTAAGGTCCAGCGATTAAATAGAAAAAAGTTCCAAACCGCATGATGTTTGGAAATGCCTTAATTTTGGGGCGAAAAATGTGTATTTTTGTCAAAAATCGCCGGAATCTGGAATTATCTTTTAAAATTAGTTTGAACATAACTTCAAAATGAAGCAATAGAATGTTGCACAGCATACATATTCAAGTTTATCGTGGCATCATATATAACATATGTGCTCAAATATTGGCATTTTAGGGCAAAATGTTGGAAAAAATTACAAAAATCACTGATTTCTGTAATCCATTGGGGTATTGGGTTAAAATTTAGAATAAAATATTTAATACAATAGAATAAAGACATATTGTAACATTTTGGATAAACAAAGGTCCAATAATTAAGTAGATAAAAGTCTTGAACCATATGATGCTTAAAATATTGCCTTAACTTTCAGGCGAAAAATGTGTATTTCCATCAAAAATCGACGGAATCTGGAATTATCTTTTGAAAATAGTTTGAACATAAACTTACCAAATTGAAGCAATACAATGTTGCACACTATACATATCCAAGTCATTTATTGTATCATATATAACATATATGCTCAAGTATTTATATTTTGTGCAACATTCTATTGCTTCATTTTGATAAGTTTATGTTCAAACTAATTTCAAAAAATAATTCCAGATTCCGGCGATTTTTGACAAAAATACACATATTTCGCCCCAAAATTAAGGCATTTCTAGACATCATGCGGGTTGGAACTTTTGTCTACTTAATCACTGGACCTTACCCTGCCCAAAAAGGTTACAATATTTCTTTTTTTGTTGTATTAGATATATTTCTAAATTTTAGTTAAATATCCCCAATATATTACAGAAATCGGCGATTTTATTGAATTTTTTAAAAAATTTACCCAAAATCTCAATATTTAAGTATCGGATCCATAAATTATATGATAGGACACGTAGAGAGATGCGTTCCGAGAAAGATTCCATCAATTCAAATTGGTTCTAATATACCATTCTTTTTCTAAAAAATAATTCCGGATTTCGTTGATTTTCGTCTAAAAACGCGGTGTTTTCCCCCAAAACTCACTAAAGCCTCAACGCTCAGATGGCACACATGTCTCATTTTAAAACTTACTGTATGTTCTTTCAGAAAATCATACCCTACAAAATTCCCCCTTGGGGAGGGTTTCTCCTACTAGCTCACAGCCTATATAGGGCCTTCATTTTTTATCGGATCTTTTCCAATCTTTACCAGATTGTTGCTATCAATGAAAGCTCAGATGAGTTCGAAAACCAGCCAGATCAATCAGTAACACCAGACTTATGGCCTTTGATTTAGTTAAAAATGCTCTATTTTGCCTCGTTAAGACGATATGGCCTTCATATTTCATCTTATCTTTACCAAACTTTACCAGATTGTTACAACTTAATGAAAGCTTAGACAAGTTTGAAAGCCAGCGAAATCGGATTAGTAACACCGGAGTTATGGCCCTTGATTTAAAATGTTATATTTTGCCTCGTTAAGACGATGTGGCATTTCTTTGGCCGGATTTCAACTAAACTTTGCAGGGATAATCGGTACCAGGCCTAGTTGTGCATATCGTCGCCAAGTTCCGGTTGAATGAATTTTGGCGGAGTAATGGCCATTTAAATGTTTTATTATACACATATTTCCGGACTAGTTCTCCTGTACCCCTGGCCGGATTTCAACGAAACTTTGCAAGGATGATCAATACCAAGCCTAGTTCTGAATATAATCGCCGTATTCCGGTTGAAAGATTTTTGGCGGAGTTATGCGAGCACCTGAAGACTGATGTCGTTCCCTTCAAACGTTATATGCTAGATGTATTTAAAACAAGACCACACAAAACGTTTTTCTTTAAACTACTTTCAGTGCTATTCAAGGTCGGTCCATCCCCTATCTGCACGATCCACACCAGTGTGCCACACATGTTGCGGGGAGGACCTGTGTAACCATAACTGCACGGGGTCAAGCAATACCAATGTCGGAAGTGAGCTTGTCGGTAACTATATTTGATACGTTACACAATGAAAAGGCTAACAAGGTGTAGCACTGAGACATTTCTAATTTAAAATGAATGCGATCAAAACAATTGTATACATTTGTATTGAATGCAATCGGGCTGAACTCTTTAAACAGGAACATTTATAGAACAAACAACCGTGTTTGTATTTTCAAACATACAAGTGAACTTTCAGAGATAAATTGCTTTTAGCTCTTAATTGGGATTAAATCAATATTACAAACATTTCATTTAAAAGAGATGATAAGAGTTTAATCCTAAATAATTGTTTAACCGAGTATGTATATGTTTTTATTACATAACTTACGGTGTGGGAGTAGAATAACACCATTCTATATATTCGATATACCACTACACTCAAGAGATATGAAAACGCAACACGGGAATTTCCGCTATATATTGTATATACTGCACACTTAATTGCACATAATATTCCAAAGAAATCCCAAGATGTTTTTTTATTAAAAAGTTGCAGTTAACTAGAGAAAGGACACAACTGTGATGTTGTAGACGTTTTAATCACACTACACTTTGTAACAAGAACTTCATCAATGTTGAAGTTGCTCTTCGAAAAATTGAGCTAGTTCAGTACTGTATTTAACGTAAAAATTTTGCATCCTAAGTTTGCTCACATGATTGAGCCAAACGCGTACTCTGTGAATAATGAAACATTGCAGGAATAATTTTGCTGTATTATTTGTTGTTTTAGTATTTTTTCCAAAAGGAAAGGTCTTACGTAGCCATGTACCATTCGATTAAAAGCAGCATATTGTACATACAATATATAGCGGAAATTCCCGTGTTGCGTTTTCATATCACTTGAGTGTAGTTATATAAGTATGCAAATTAACTTAGTATGCGCCTTCAAAAAAAAAATCGATAATGACTATGATCCAATTCCCACGGTTTATGTCGGTTTCGCGTGTTAAAGCGACAGGCAAAATGCAATAAAAGTCGATATGATGTAATAAATAGAATCAAACTTTTTTTTTTTTCATTGTTGAATTTATTAAACTTGTTAGCAAAAATTATATAATGCTCGGCAAGAGCCTCGCATTATATCATATTGCCAATTCGTTTAATAAATTCAATAATCAATGAGTACTCATGTAAGATCCTCTATATATGTTTTACTTGAATATGAACAAACCAATGTGTTCCTTTTTATGTTAAACACTGATTGTAAGACATCGGATTTTCATGTACTAAGTTAATCTGGTTCAACAAACATTTAAATTCAGTTCGCATGGCTATAGAACAAATTTTCCCTTTTTTTATCCAAGCTCTGCGTTTCTTTATTGTGTAAAGTATAACTGTTGTTCAAAGACAACATATACAGTTCTATAACAGTGCGTTGACAGTGTCATCATCATTGTGGAGAACTATTTTTTATAAAATATTAGTAGAGGTTTCCGCATTATTGTCAGCAACGTTTTTTTCAACGTTAATATATGCCAGGTTTGACCCAATTAATTTATATCAGCATGACATATAAAATGTTTCATTGTTTCATTGCATCTGTATGACGTTTTTTTATTTCAGGTTGAAACCCATCTACTGTGCTTAATTGCAAGTTACATAACCGGAGAAAGCATTTTAAATTATCACATTTAGCAAAAGATAACAATTATACTAATCATTTTACATGTTTACTCATTTAACATAAGTTATTCACAGAACATTTGTATATTCTCTTGTATCATGCTTGTTTTATCCTTATAAGTCCCCTACCGGTGTGTTTGCCCTCCGTCCGCCCGTCAGTCCGTCATTCTGCCAATGCGTCAGTCAGTCCGTCAGTCAGGCCCACAATTATGGATCCTGAAGTAATGGAAATAGATTTATGAAACTTTGTACGTTGGTAAAGGGCAATGATGAAATTATGCACGTTATTTTAGTTTGTTGTTTTGACAAAAAGTATGGTTGCTATGGCAACAGAAATAGTAAAAATACACAAAATATATGGATTCTTTGATTACAAAAGGAATACGTAAGGTAATTCAATACAAATGTGTGTAGGTAGATCAGGCACATCATTTTGTTTCATTGATATGTAAACAATTGTGGTTGCTATGGCAACAGAAATTGTAACAAATACGCAAAAACAGTTACTAAAATAAAAAATGGGTCCAACTCAATAACTTTAGTTAGGAATGAGAAATGGTAATGAAACTGTATAAGTAGGTAGCTTATATGAGAAAGGATGTTTGAGACTGCATTTGGGGTTACTAAAGGTCGCTGTTACTAAAAACAGAAAAGCGGTTTCCTTTCAATAATAGTAGTTATGAATGAGGTATTGGCCTGAAGCTTGGTGTATAGGTAGATTATATAAAAAGCACGTTTGGGATTGCATTTGAGGACACTGGGGTTAAGGTCAAGGTCACTGTTAATGAAAATAGAAAAACAGTTTCCACTAATTAACTTTAGTTAGGAATGAGATATTGGAATTAAACTTTATGAGTAGGTACCGTGTATGAACTGGAAGCCTGGGGTTGCATTTGGAGTCACTGGGGTCAAGGTCAATGTTACTTAAAAAAGAATTAAGGAGGTTTCCGATCAATAGCTTAACTTAGGAATGGGATATTGTAATGAAACTTTATGGTTGGTAGCTAGTTTAAAAAGCAAGCTTGGGATTGCATTTGGGGTCACTTGTTCAAGGTCAAGTTTACATTTACTAAAAATAAAACAATTGTTTCTGCTCATTAACTTTACTTCGGAATGATATATTGGCCTGAAACTTGGCGTGTACGTGGCTTTTTATATGAAAAGCAAGTTTGGGATTGCATTTATGGTCAGGGTCAAGGTCACTGTTACCAAAAGCTTGCTCGGTAGTGGACGTGTCTTGCTTTGCAATACTTAAGCACCTTGTTATATTTGTAATAACATATAGTCGTAACTGAATTTAATATTATATCCACCACGTTCAACGTCATCATACTCCAGCTGTCCACAAGTGAAGCTGTATAGAGGTAAAAACGATTTGTAATAGGGAAATCAAGTCACGATTAGATTTGTATTTGGATATATGTACGAGTTCTACCGCGCAACACATGTTACCGCAATACTGTTACGTGGAAGAACGAGTGCATATATCCCAATACAAATCTAATAACCGTTTTTTGCATACGCATTTTAATATAAAAACGAATAATTAGATCAAAGCAATAGGTTTTTACATTTATTTTTCATCAAAACAAACATATTGTAATTTATCGCAATGGCACAAAAACTACTATAATGTTTACATCACATGACAAACTTCCTGTGACATGTTCTGCGAATTGAACCAAACCCTAACGAGTTTGCAATATAGTAATTTTACAACACGTCAATATGACACGTCAATATGGGCGAATATTGACTGACACGTCAATATGGGCGAATATTGACTGACACGTCAATATGGGCGAATATTGACGTTTCCTGTTACATTGAAAGTAAACGGAGCTCGTAAATGCGTATGCAATAATAACTAAATATTTTACCTTTAAACTGTCATCTCAGAGGAGGTGATATAATTGTACGTGGTTTTTTTCACTCGCCCTATTGCGGAGCCTTCAAAGAACATATTCCCAAGAAGAAGCTTAGTTTGTGTTCTGCGTCGCATGTAAAAACAAACTTATCAGACTTGACTTAGCATTTGCTGATTATAATTTTCTGTTTCTGTTAAGTTGAGCAATATTCAGAAGAATGTTGTTATTGTTGGAATAGGTCAATCCGTTTCTTTGTATAAGTTTAGAATTACAATTTGAAGGATTGTAGACTTTTAAATTTTGTTATTTATGTAAAAGCTATAAATGAATATGAATCTAGTTAAAATAATTGATTTTTACACTATCAAGTATGTGTTATTTGCATTCCCGGGGTAAAATATACCCATTCCCGGTGGTCCAAAGTTCGAATATACCATGAAAAGAACAATACACAACACAAAGACTGGTGAAGACAGGATTATTGACTGACTTTACGTGTAAACAACCTCGCTAATAATCTATCTTCAGAGCCCAAATTGACGAGACAGTGTCAATACAAATACATTCCATCAACAGTAATGTCAACATCTAGAGAAATTATCAAAAGATACACTTACATGTTTTTGTAAATATATATATATATATAATATACATACTTACAAACACACAGGGTGTATGCAGAATTGTACTGAACAACCAAAGCAGTAGCAGCCAAAGAGATATACAATCTAGGGCACGACTATAAAATATGGGAGACGAAAGTTCATGTACCTACCTCCCCTTTCATGGTTTCTGAAGGTGCAATCATAAGAGTCGCACGAGGTGATCCGGTGATCGCAAATTAGAAAAATGAGGCTCAGTGTCTAACCGCAGAGAGGTTAATCAATAAGTATAAAAATCATCGCAATACTAATTTTTTTTATAATTTAAAATACTACATTTTCTGACGATGGAACTGATTTGTTTTTGTAAAGTTATCAGGAAACACGTCCCATCCCTTTAATTTCCGAACATCTCCATAAAATTAAGGCTGTACTATTTCTAGTTTTCCCATATATTGTATGTAGAATGAGCGTACAGGTCTCACTACACAGTGCATGTTTACTATGTTGGCCTATATGAATAAAGTTTACAGGGCCATTCCGAACAGGAGGTTTCCAAGCTAAAAGTTACTTTTTATGTAACCAGGTCATTTGTCCACAAAAACTGTACAAAATCTTGTACGTTGACCAGTTTTTTTTTAAATTTTAGTGGTTTCCTCCAATGCACTATTTTGGGCTTTAACTCCGGAGTTTGAACCAGAATTCCTACTCTTCTTCAACACCCATAAAAGTGCCATATTTTGGTGGCAGTTTCGTCTACTAGCTGCACATCCAATTTCAGACTCTGTTCATCTCACCTGCAACAACAAACATATCTGTCAGCGATTATTAAAAATATTTAAAACCGAATAACACACTACTACTTTTTAAGTAAGAATTACCCTAACGTGTGTTTCAATGGAGCTAACTGTGTAGCGAGACCTTCCTTAGGGAGCTCATGTGTGTGTGTGCGTCTTCAAAATTAGAATGTTAACAAACAATAGACGAATATTTAACTACAAAATATATTGATCGGTACTTTTGTCATAGAGTATGTGAGTTTACGGCTCAAAATGCAACATGCATCAGTTCGTTTCGCGCCATATTCATGGAGCGAAAAAATCACGAATTTTAATCTGTATCGAGAATAGAAAATATGGAGTAACTTTTGTGTTCTAAGAGATTGTGTTCTTAAATTCTGTAGGATATGTGTTGGATATGTACCTAATCTAAAACCATAGTGTACTATTTGTCTTGCAGGCAGTGTTGCTTAATTTATTAATTGTTAAAGTATGGTCATACATGATTTTCTTTTGATTTTTTATTATTATTAAATGATGTTTTCTCAAACTGAAGTAGTGGTGAGACTTATTTTCTTCTATTCCAAATAGTTTATTATATTACCTGTCATATATACAATGCCATTAAAGGCCATTAAGGTGGGTGTCAACACAGGCATGTCTCCAATAAAACAAGCCCTCCATTCAAATGTCAAATTGGCATCTTCTACCAGCTTCCTGTATAAAAAGATAAAAATGGGCTTTACTTAGCACATTTTTACAATATTTAACAATGTCACTATTACTTTTTGAAACACCTGTTGTACAAAACAAAATGTAGAGAGAAAAATCAGAAAATATACCAACGGTGATTAAAAAGGAGAATAACTACATAAAACAAGCAGGGCAGATAACTCGGAAACACCAAATGACACCACGACTTGCGAAAAGCAGAAAAACAACCAAAAACCATCGGCAGGATGCAGTTTAGTAAGAAATTATCACAATACAGATAAAAATCTGTGAAATTTTAACAATCAGCATAGTTCATAAAATTTCTGTCAATTCCATGTTATATCGAAACTGTCAATTAATCGAATTGAACCGCGTTGCACGCACTTTTTACATAGTTGAATTCATCTCAAATTACAATCAATCAATCAATCAATCAATCAATCAATCAATCAATCAATCAATCAATCAATCAATCAATCAATCAATCAATCAATCAATCAATCAATCAATCAATCAATCAATCAATCAATCAACCAGTCAGTCAGTCAGTCAGTCAGTCAGTCAGTCAGTCAGTCAGTCTGTCTGTCTGTCAGTCAGTCAGTCAGTCAATCATTCAATTATTCAATCAATCACAAATTATTTTCCAAAAAAACACTGATCAACTGCTTGCGACCGACTGCGATGTTTCTCCAGACGACACTGTACCCAATCTCAAAGCAGGGAAAATTGAATACTGACCATTCGTATCAGAGCGAAAAATTTTGCAGCATAATACTTACATACTGCAGCACAACAACATACATGCCAAAAAAAATTCAGTATAGATCTGCCAAAAAAATATATCAAGGCGACACAGCCAATCTTTTCCGAGAATAATGACAGAACAAGAATTTAATGTTTTATAATGACGCGAAATTCACTTGAATTTCAATGAACACATGAACTTCGCGTACATTGTTTTTATTAAAGCACAGTTTTATTTCTTCGCGCAAAATAAAATTTATATAATCTGACTTTAGAATCGAAAACAATTGTAACGTCATTTTTTAACTTACCTAAAAAGAGACGATAAAGAATGTAACGGTACATTCCTGTATATAAACAGACACACAATATATCGGATTGGTTTTATTTGACATGACGCGAAATTTGTACGAAATGCACATGAAAAATATCACGAGAGAACAAATTGCCTGCGTACAAATGGAATACAAGAAATAAAATGAAAACGCTAAAAGCTGGAACGCCTCATTCAGCAAACATCAAGCCAGAAACAATATCGTGTCTCGACAAATGTGCAACTGCAAATGACAATTCTTCACAGACACAGCGGTTCGTAAAAGGTTGTCAGACAACTTCAAAGCAAACAAGGAAGAGCGACTAATTAATAAACATACTTCATGAACATTCTCGACAAATAAGAGACACCGCACCGCGGTTTTGATATTTGCTGCACTGCATAAGTGGGTGGGGTATGTTTCTAATATTGTCAATAGCTCAGATAAACAATTTGCTATACAAACACATATCTATTAGACGTCATATGAAGCTGCTTTCCATGATGTGAACATGTCCTTGGAATAGTATTCATTTGAAACCGACCGAGAAGAGAACTAAACTTCCAGAAACAATTTATCGACTCGCAAGCACATACTGTTTTTCGAAAATCCAATCGATATTCATGTTTCGCGGAATAGCTGATACTGCATGTACATGTGTAGGCACTGACATATGCGCTGAAAGATTCATAGTTTTTCATCAGGATGTTTCATCTCCTGCAAACCATATTGCCATTACGGAAGTGATTTGAGAAGTTCAGTACCGGCAGTTTACACAAAATAATCCATGTTGATCAATGTATGATCCATTTACATGTGCAACACTTATTAATTTATGCCAAAATCCAACTTTCGTACATTGCGATTCATCTTAAAATGTTCAATTCAACTTTTTCACACAGTTTAAAACATCAAAATCAAAAATATTGATATTTGTCAATGCAGGCTTGTCACCTAAGCGTCTAGGTGAATGTGTCTTCAAGGTCTCAGTTCACAGTGCATTTTTACTATGTTGGCCTATATGAATAAAGTTAACAGGGCCATTACGAACAAAAGGTTTCCAAGCTAAACGTTACTGTTTTTATGTAACCAAGTCATTTGCCCAAACAAAACTGTACAAAATCTGATACATTGACCCTTTTTTTAAAAAACAAATTGAGTGGTGCCCTCCATTGCACTATTTTGGGCTTTAACGGAGTTTGAACCGGAATTCCTACTCTTCTGTATTTTGGTAGCAGTGTCATCTTATAGCTGCACATCCAATTTCAGTCTCACCTGCAACAACAATAAACATATCTGTCAGCAATTATTAGAAATATTTAAAACCGAAGAACACACTGCTACTTCTTAAGGCATAAGAATTATCCTACCTTGGGTTTCAAGGGAGCTAACTGTGTAGTGACCTAAAGTCCTCTTTAATATTAGTACAAATGGTGGCTATCTGGACTTAATATGGATCCGACAGACGAGTCAGTTTAACATATTATATAGGAGAATCGTAAACAAAATCCTTCTTCTCAGAACCACAAGTGCTCGAGTTCCACATTTTGCATTAGCGTATAGTCCTCTGCCAAGTTTGTTCTTAAAGTGAGCGCTGGGATCAACTTTGACCCAGTTTGTACCGCGCTTGTTCACATGTTTTCACTGAGATAAACTTTGTCCATCCCTGGGTGTCAATATTATGTATCTAATGGTTTATAAAGAACTCTTACTCTTAACAAACACTGGTCATGTGTTACACAATGGTTATACCATAGATTATGAAGTTTGTTCAAATGTGCTGTCCATGCGAATTAATATTTTCTGATTATTTTTGAATTTGTTTTTCTCAGTCTGCAAATACTGACTATATTATACCAGTATATCGTTCACCATGGAAACAAATAACTTTAATAGACGAGCTGTGTAAACTTATAAACCCCACAGTGACATATTTTGCCACTAACCGTCCCAAGGCAGTAACACTATCGTAAACCCCTTTTATGTTTGTGATGTCATATCATGCCTTTCATTCGTCTTTCTAATTGTTGTTTGTTTCTATGCGCGCTTTTGGTTGACATTTTGGTGGTCCTTCATTTCTACATGTACATTTCCTGTTCGAATTGTATATCTACTTTTATACCTGTAGGACGTGGCGGCTATGCCAAGTTGCTACATATTTAACCAACGCGTTTATTATAGCGTTCTCCACTGTCCAGTGTTACATGGTATAAAGCGCGTCGTAACAAAGTCATAGATATCTGACCGCTATGGTCATGAATTCGATTTCCACTCGCGCCACTTGGCTTCATATGTTGTTAACTTCGCCACTTACTTGACGGTGGTTCTGACAGGTTATTTGAAATCATCTAAAATGGCAAAGGTCTTACCCCACCAATTACTTAGGTCGCCATACATAACCTAAAATGATGATATTTAAGTTGTTAAATGGCCTTAACGCGAAGCAAACAAATAAAATTAGAAGTAAACGAATATATTAAGATTTTATTTATCACATAGCAAGCATGCGATTTGGCTCAGTTGACCAAATAAGATAACTTTCGTCTGTCATCCATCCGTCCGGACGTCCATCCGTCGTCGTCCGAATTCCTCGTAGGAAAATGGTTTTCAGTTTTGTTAAAATTAGGTCAACTTCACATCTACAATGGCCACTGTTGCCAAAAAAAGTCGAAACCTTAAACATCTTCTTCTCAAGAACCACAGAACATAATTTGACAGTTGTTCTTTATTTATGATTGCCTCGGGGTTAAAAATGTTGCATTAACGTTTCTGCACTATATCAAATATACTAACTGAATCTACGGTCTGTAGATGACACGAAATACAAATTTTGATTATGTTTCTTATCTAATCATCAGTAATACGCTCATTTCACCAAGGATTGTTTTGGTTCCGAGAGTACCCGATCCTTTTTCTGGTCGATCGGCCGCATTTTTGCGAAAATAATCGGGAACGTGCGAGCACTGTCCCGCACTACCCTATACATTCGGGGGAAGATCTGGCGCGATCGCCTCAGTCCTCCGAGGGTCGGGTACCGAAAAAGTGATCGGCTACTGTTTTTAAAAATGTTGAAAAACAGTAGCCGATCAAACACCGTCGGCCCGGGGTCGTCTTGGTCGTTTGAGGGTCCCCTGAAGGTCCCCTTGTCTCCCCCGCCCTCTGGAGCTTTCGTATAGCCTCTGCAGCTCTCTACCGAGGGTCGTGCGTAGTGTCGGCAGAGTGTAAGCACCCGACCCTCACCAGATCCTCGGACGACCGACCCGCATGTGCCCGTAAGTGCCCGTAAGTGCCCGATAACCCCCGCAGGTAGCCGACCTCCGTGCTGACGTGTGCCAAAATAGCCAGATTAAGGGCGATCCGCGGCCGAGAGTAAACGATCAATCAGATCTTCGCCCGCTCTTCGCGCGAGAGTAGCTGAGGGTAGCCGAGAGTAGCCGAGAGTAGCCGGTTAAGCCCCGAGATAATCCGATTAGGGCGACCTATATAAATAGGGGTCCCAGAGAGCAGCAGACCATAACCCGCTTCGACACCGACCACGCAACACCTCTACAATTCGACGCTCTACGGACCAACGCTATGCCCAGGGGACAGAAGACTGCCTCCAAGGGGAAGAAGGCCAGTACCAGGCCTGCACGATCACCAACGCCGCCGGTTTCTGACACAGACTCGGAGGTTCCTGCCGACGTTCCTCCCGAGGTTCCTGCCGAGGTTCCTGCCGCTCGAGGTCTGTCTCCTCTCGACGAAGAAGAGACAGATCCCCAGAAGAAGGCAAAGAAGGCAAGGAAGACTGTCAACATGTCTGCCACTGAAGAGAAGAAGATGGTGGACTTCATCCAACAGAACCCCTGCCTCTACGACAAGTCCAAGAGGGATTGGCTGAACAAGACGGTCAGGGATGAGCTGTGGAGGACCCAGGTGGATGTGATGCAACGGACCAGAGTAGAGCTGACCCTCTGGTACGAGTCCATCCGGACCCGACTCTCTCGTCTGAGGAAAACCAAGTCCGGACAGGGAGCAGTCCGTATCACAGACAGAGACCAGTAAGTATCTACAATTATTTAATAATTTTATTAATAACATTTTTATTTCAGCTTGCCAGTTTTATTTGTCATGTTGTCTTTCATATGTTGCAGTAATGTTAACTGTTGAAATGTATAATAATTTATTTTAAAATGATTTTAACGTATTTTTTGACATTTTATTTTAATAATGCCAAAGTAATGCATGGCTTTGTAATAATGTTGTTTATTTTTTTAACATAATTTATAGAGTTAATATTATTCTTAATTTCTGTAAAATCTGTGTTTATGTGACAGTACAGTCAAATATTATTATGACATTATTATGATTTTTGCAAACATTTGGTACAAATAGTTGTTTTAATTTCTGTAGTGTTTTAATTATTTTATTTTTCATAATAATCTATTAATTGGTGCTTGTCTATGACAGTACAGTCATATCACATTATTATAATACATGTTTATTATGTGTGGAAATATTTTTTTACTGTTTATATAATATTTCTTTTAATTTGTGTCTTTTCAGATGGATCCTGGACAACTTCTCCTTCCTGATCCCCCACATGATAGAGGTTTCCAGGAGGAACACTGTCTCTCTGAAGGCGAAGGCGGCAGCTGCAGCTGGAGCGCCCCTGGCCGCGGCCTCTACCTCGACCTCCGTAGAGGTGATCCCTGAACCAGATGACGACTTCATCCTGGACGTTCCGGAGATGCCTGACATCCCACCCTCTCAACCAACGTCGGAGTCTTCTTCGCTGCCACGCCCGTCTCACATCGAGACATCTACGACCGTCCGCAGGGGCAAGAAGAGGCCAGCTCCGGCCGCCGACGACTCTACTAAGCGCGCCATCGACGAGATGCAGTCCCAGAGGGAGCAGAGCAACGAGTTAACCCAGCTCTCCAGGGACCTGCTGCAGACTCTACGGCCCACCACCAGCCTATCACCTGTGCGGCTACCTGTCCAGCCAGTTCAACGAGGTACGCCCAGAGATCTGGAAACGTTACAGGACCAGATTCTTCCTGCTCTGCGACGAGATGGTAACGAGAATGATGCAGCTAACGCCGCATAACGTCAGGGTCAGCAGCAGCAGCCTCAGCAGCAGCAGCAGCAGCATTTCCACAACCCGTACGGTCGCCTTCTGCCTACTGTCCAGCAGCAACAGGACCAGAGCCAGTGGCAGCCTCCCCCTAGCCAGTGGGGCACCCAGACGTATCCCGGAGTGTCTCCCTGGAGTTCCATGAACACCGAGTGGGTGCAGCGCACGTTTCCTGCACAGACCGTCACCAGATCATCACCCAGGTCATCCAGCTGCCCACCGTTTAGGACACCGAACTACGCCACTCTGAACACGCCGCAGCTGCCTTCCCAGGGGGGAAGCCTTGATCGGATGAGCTTCAACGCTTCGTTCAGTTCCTTGTTTAACCAGAACCGAGACTCCCAGGGCAGCGTGGTAGACCAAGTTCTCGACGACCAACAGCCTGACCAACAGCCTGACCAACAGCCTGGTGCCTCCTCCTCTGATGACAAGCAGCCTGATGCCTCCTCTGACCAGCCGCCCTCTGATGACCAGTAGTGATATAAACATTCTGTCTGACATTTGGATTATTTTAACAAACATTGGAGTTGGATTACAAACGAGACTTTATGTAAATAATGTAAATATTGCAAATATGTTATTAAATTGTTTTGTGGTTTATTATTAAACTTTTGAAAATGTATATCAAATGTCTTTGTTCAATTAAAAAATGTGTCGCAAATGAAAAAAAAAAAAAAGGCAACTTCAAAACAGCAAAACAATTGCTTCAAATATCTATTATTGAAGTTGCCCTTTTATTGTTTTTTTTTTTTTGTTTTTTGGTGTTTGACAAAAATGAAATAAAAAAAAAAAAACCAAGTTCACTAACTAATTGAAGCCAAATTTATAGTTTCAATTTAGTTAGTGAACTTGTGTTTTTTTTAATTTCATTTTATCACTGTTTTCTTGGAAGTGTATGGGCTTTATTTTCCAAAGTACAAAGTTATTTTAATTTACAAAGTTGTTATTTACAAAGTCATTTACAAAGTTATTTACAAAGTTATTTACAAGTCAAAACAGTATACAAGAGTCTTTCAATACACATTTAAGCAGAATGTGAATATCTCTAGTTGTCTCTGAGCTGAAGAGCTCTATCCTGCCAAGGAACCGACCCAGCTGGACTGTTGAAGTAGTGCTTGAGATAGTCCCTCTGGTTCTTTCCTTCAACATTGTCCCTGTTGTGGCCAAGGTTTTGGGCTAGGTCATGCATCACATGTCCATTTCTCCACTCTCCTGGGATGAGGTTGTGGTCTTCATCTTCCTTATCCAGTTCTGCATTCTGCATCTGTGGGTACCTCATCCTCATGATGTTGTGAAGAATCACACTTGCTTCCACATTCAGTCTGCCAACTTCAGGGATCACTTGCATAGGCATAAGCATGCACCGCCACCGGCTAGCCATACTCCCGAAGGCGTTCTCCACAACACGTCTGCCCCTGGATATCCTGTAGTTGCAGATGACCTCCTCTCTGCTCAAACCTCTTCTTGAGTAGGGCTTCATCATGTAGTCACGTAAAGCAAAGGCATCATCCCCCAGGAAGAAGTAGGGCACATCAACGTCATCGTTGGGCATAGGCGCTGTAGCAGGCAGATTCAGCATACCCTCTTCAATGCACTCCTTCAGCTCTGATGCATTGAAGATCTGCGCGTCAGACATATGTCCATACCCACCAACATCAATCCATAGAAATCTGTAGTTGGCGTCGACCAGAGCCATCAGCACCACAGAGCAGAACTTCTTGTAGTTGTAGTACAGCGACCCACTGTTAGGAGGTTTCTTGATTGCGCAATGCTTACCATCCAGAGCTCCAAGGGCGTGTGGCAAATTCCATCTCTTCTCAAATTCATCAGCGATCTGTTTCCATTCTTCAGCAGTTACAGGACAGGGGAGAACTTCATCTCTGTACTCTTCTACAATGGCCTCGGTCACAATAGGAATGAAGGCAGCAACTGTATGGCGTGACACTCTGAAGGAATAGGACACGGTTGGGTAGCTCTCACCAGTCGCCAGGTATCGCAAGGTGGCGGCCAGCTTCACCCCAGGATCTATCGCCAGCCTGTAGTTGGTGTCCATCTTCTGTATACGTGGACCAACCCGAGCAGCATCTCATCAAACATCTCTGGAGGCATGCGCAGAAAGTTTCGGAAAGCAGCAGAATCACCGACCCTCATCTCTTGCATCAGTGCATCGTAGTGGCCGTAGTGTAGCCTTCTGTCATCACCCAGCCATGGAGTACACCAAAACCTGGAACATAGTAATAATAATTGTTATTAAATACAACAGCAAGGGAGATATTTAAACAAAATTATTGTAAATGATAAGAAATTTATACAGAACAATATCAATGCCAGAGAATTAAAACCCAAATGTTTTAATGAAACAAAACACATGTAAAAATCCTTTAAAATGTCACAAAGAATTAATTGTTACTAAATACAACAGCAAGACATATATTTACTCAAAATTATTATAAATAATAATAAATTTACAAATTAATACCAATGCCAGAGAATTATAAACCAAATATAAAATAAAAACTGCACACTTTTCTCAGAACAGGTACTGAAACAAAACACACTTGAAAACCCTTTAAAAAGTCACAAAAACTTACTTCTTTTTGGCATATTTTCTCTTGGTCCTTGGCCTCCTCCTCAGCATATTTCCTAATGTAATAACATTTTGCTGTGCCCTGGCAGAACGAAGTTGTAGAGCTACAACAAGCCCCAGCACTGCTTGTTGGTCCATGACCTTCCCTGGCTGGTCAGAAAGTTATGAACGGCTTCGATCTGACTCGGTTTATATAGTCGGGCCTTTAAAAACACCGATCTCCGGCCGATCTAGGCAAATTTGGTCGGCCGAAGAACGTCCGAAGATCGTTTAAATCGTCCGAAGACCGTTTACTTTCTGCTACCTGCGTCAACATACGCCTACATTCGGCCACTCTCGCGCGAAGAACGGCGGAAGAACGGCGGAAATCGGCCGAAAGCGTCCTCTCTCGAGCCGGGATCGCCCATTTTCGGCCTCTCTCGGCCGAACGCGCGAAGATCGCTCACTTGCGCGCGAGAAGCGGGTCTCTACCGGGCCTTTGCCGGGCCTTTGCCGTGTACCTGCGGGTACTTGTGCGAACTTTCGCATACTTGCGCCCCGGAAACGTGTCGATCGCGCGAGGAACGTCCGAGAATCGTCCCCCCGCCATGGTCCATTGGTCGGGACTCAATCGGGTCAAAAAAAGGGGGCGATTGGAGGCGATTCAGGACGACAATCGGGCAGATCAAAAAATTGATTGATCGGGGACAATCTGGTCCAGATCGGGCCGATTGGAAAAAAACAATCCTTGGTGAAATGACCCCTTAAGGTTTCAGAGAAATTATTAAGTAACACGATGATAATTATACTCATGGATGAGTATAGGGATGAATAGGGTGCGCGAATTCAATTAGCGTTGGTGATCATCAAATGCTTCCTATGAGGGTTGATGATAATTATGATGATGAGCCTTCAACTAGGTTATGATGTGATGGATCTCCAGTGAGGTTTGATGTTGACTAAACACGTGCCCCAGGTGTCGTCGTATATGTCCAGGTACAGGGACCGTCTCAACTGCTCGTAACGTTATATAACAGCTAGTTTCACCGAAATGATTTCACTCCGAGGGCTTACAAGCCCAAAGGGCTTAGCTCCACAACTGGAACCTTAGGCTGTATACATAATTTTAGATTCCGATTCATAAACCAAACAATAGTATACAATCCTCATTACACATTATACAAATTACTAAAAATACATGTGAAAAAAAAAGTATGAAAGGAGAAATTTGGAATTCGTCGAACATGCTATATACAAAAAATATTCTAGTCTCGGTTTGATCGAGACTGTTCATGAACGGTAGTGAAAAGTGCTTGCTACCGTTCACGCCCACTAGCCCCGGGTTGAGGAAAACTCAACAGTTAACATGCCAATAGTACATACATTTTAGCCATCCCGAAGATGATATGCATAAGTGAACAGGGAACCTTCAATGTGGTATGTTCACACCATTCCATGGCCATCGGCGTATGGTCCCAGTTTCTAAAAAAACGCATTGCCCTAAACTAAAAAACAATGGGCGAAATAAACAAAATGGAATGTAGCTGAGAGCAGAGGTTATGAAGCCTGCGTATCATAGGTAACAGTCAAAAGACTAAATTAAAAAGCAGGCAACCTATCCTAAGGGTGATTAAACAATACTCAGAACCTTTAAAGGCTGGAGTAGTGGAACCACCTATTCGAAATTCAAGTAAGAAACCAAAGGTTTTTGAGAATGTACCACTGTAAATTTGGGCTCAGTGATCTCCAAATATCGGAATATATAACAAATAACGGTTCTGATTGCAAGCACGGGGAGACGCTTTACCGCCGCCACGCCTCACAGGCAACGCTACTGTGATATATAAAACGGTATGAACCATTCTCATGTTATTATGTAGATGTATGCGGATCTTATTAAACTATTCAACATATGTATTAGAACATAGACATGTTTAACCTATCAACGTTTAAAATGCATCTTATATAAAAAAAAAAGAGTATAATTTAACATCTGATTCGATATTCAGTCGTACATTATATTCAATCTAGAATATCTCCAGTATTGTTAATGTACTATACAGTATCTGCTTGCTCAAAAGTAATCGTTAAATGTAAACTGTTTTGCACCGAAAATACAACAAAATTACACTAAAAAGATGGCTGCCTCCATGAATACAGTTTTGTATGATAAAATGCATAAACGATTTTCACCTACCTCAATAGCCCATGTAATAATGCCCATCTCACCAACTGTTTCGACTGTCAAATAGACTGTTGATTATTTCCACAGTTGCAATCAGATTAAATAGAGATTATTTAACTGCTCCGTGAGATTAAACGTTGCAGTTAAATAATCTGTTTATTACATTTTAACATCCTATTTATTACATGTTTAACTTTATTTGTATGAGTTTTATCAGTTTGATTGTAGTACAAACCCAAATACACCGCGGGTATTCGAGTAAGAATATAGAGGCGTGGCTTATTTACTACTATTGCCCTTAAAGGAAAATCGTAAAAGGTATTCATACGCGGCAGATATAATTTGCCTGGCACTACAATATAAACATTTCAAATTCATCGCTTTTAAGGCAACAAACTATATATATAAATAAATATGTACTGTATCTTTTATAAATCTCTTTTAAAACAACAACATGTATTCAGTACATGCGTAACGTTAGACTGAGATCGCAGATTCAAATAGGCAATCGCTTCAACCATACTGTATACATGTACATGTAAGCAATGTGTAAACAATCGTTCAGCGTGTTTTCAGACGAAACAGTGAATTTAGACACGGGCAAAATGTTGTTTTAAGCTCTGGAATACCGCATGACAATGCTTCAATGAATCATGATTGTACTAGCCTATTGTATTGGATGTTCACGAGAGGTGCAACATTCAAATGTAGTGTAAATGTTGATTCGCGGTCTCGAATTCATGTTGAAAAATGGCGACATGGCCTTGCTTCACTGCGGTGTGCAGAGGCTATTTTGAAATTATTACACTGTGATAATTTCTAGGATATGGCTGATTTGGGTTTCAGCATTGCTATCAACGGGACATTTATACAACGGAATTGATGATTAATGTGCAGTCAGTTCGAGGTGTGCTCATGACTTTAAGAAACCACTAGAAATTAATTGAGGGTGTTGAGAAATTATGTCCTTGGAGTTGGCGAAATAATGCAAACAAACGGATGATTCAGCCTATTTAGGAAGTCAAAAACAGAAATATCTGTACAGTACTATGGTTGAACCACTGAAGACAGATTTTATTACATTTGTGCTTTTACGATTTGTTTACATAAATAGTTTGAAAATAGGTAACAGTGAATTAGATATTAAAGCCTTTAAAAAAGGCCTGTATAGCCTTATATACAGTACAATAACATCAGGGTTGTTGTGTATCAATAAAAGCCCTGATAACATTAACAGAGACTCATGACAGAAACTTTACAGGCTACTATACTGAATTCAGTCATGACTCAAGAGTATTGAAAAAGGCAAATATATGCGGGCAGTTTGCATCAATTATTAGTTGCTGTCGCTATCGGAACTATTAATGCTTTAGCTCTTCTGTGGTGGTAACAGTGGTTGTTCCAGTTCACCGTCACTGTTGTCTCTGCCTGGATGCATGGACAATAAAGATTCCTCCATTTAATAATGGTGGTGCTATCGAAATCAGAAGACATTGCCTGCTGCATGGCTGTATGTATAGGAGGCAGAAGCGGAGCCTATTCCCGTTTTGACCGGGTTCCTTGAGATGGGCCGTGACTGCAGCTGGCCATGGGATATACTGGATTCCGTCACCGCCGTCACTTAAGGAACAGGTACCAGTTCCTAATTAAAGACTTTGCAACTATTTTCTTCTTCTGGTCATTCATTTTGCTGTAGTTGTTTCCGCTCTGCACATAGTTATGCCCGCTTATTTGTACTGGAAATTCTTATTTTTCGATTCTAATATTGGATGACGTTGACGTCAGCGACAATTTCTTGACGTCATGGTTCAGTGTCACAGTTATTTTTGTTCCGAGTTAGTTATTAATACCGTATTTAGCGATTATCGTATTATTAAACTTTTTTTTTTTACATTTCCATTAGTAAAATATTGGACTTTCTCAAATACACCCATAGAAATGTAAAAATAAATAGTCAGATACATCAAATATGATAATCGCTTAAATATTAATAACTGATTCTGAACTCATAAGTAACTGTGAAAATGTTGCTGACGTCGACGTCATCCGCCGATAACGTTCAATAAATCGTATAATTTCAGTTAAAATCAAACATAAATTGATTTAAAATGTAATAAATGCATTATTTAACTGCTGGGTTCGATTAGAGGGAAATCCTTCACTTAATGGTAGGTGTGTTTTGTTTATTCAATCACATATGAGCATACGCTCGTTTGTGAAAAGAACCACATGTCTGCCATCTCGTGAAGGATTTCCTTATAATAGAGCTCAGCAATTAAATAATCTCTATTTATTTGTACTAAATTGTTCGTGTTTTTTTTTCACGCCCGTCTAGGTGGGGTGCAGTTGTAAGGGTAAACAGTATGCTCAGTTATAGAGAAATCCTTCAGGCGATGGTAGGCATGTTGCTTTTCCCTCACTCACATCTGTCATTCGTGAAATTAACACAATTATTTCCATATAATCGAGCCAGCAGTTCAAAATATATCTATGTTTTATACAAGTGTTGTTTTCGATTTAAAGTTGCTGTCCCACCAACGGCAAAAGTTTACAACAGATGTACACCGTTGCAAAATCTACTAACGATTACTCGAACAGACCTGAATATTATACGTGATGGTTAATGCATTTATATAGTCATTGCCAAAGTGTTTAATTTATTTCACTCATTTTCAATTACGGTAATTTTAACTTAAGTACCCGTGAATAAATCTACACTTCTAATTCGCATGAATGACCTCAACACATGCACATGGATTTATGAACGGATCTTTATTGAAATTTGGTTTTTAGTAATTGTATTTAGATTTAGTTTTCCTGAAATTGTTCTTTTTTTTCTGCTATTTTCAAATTGTTCTCAGCAAATAACATTGACGTTCTCAACACTTTATTGATGTCATAAATCAGCGTCACAGTTTATTATCTTTGTGAAATAAGTTATAGACAAATCCTTATAATAAGGAAAAAAAGATCACTCTGCGTTGTTCATTCATGAAAAGAATCATACACCTATCATTTCAAGAAGGATTTCCCAATTATCAATACCAGCAGATACATATTGTCAACGTCATTTACAGAGAACGTTCCAACACTGCGAGAGTGATACATTTTGGTTAAATCATACACAAACAGTTAACTGATTTAAAATGTAATGAATACTAGATTTAACCACAGCATTTGATTATGAGGAAATCCTTCATTCATTGGTAGGCATACTGTTTAATTTTCATCACTTGCATCCACTTGCTCGTGGAAAAGAACACACCTACCATCTCATGAAAGATTTCCTTTTAAAGATATCCACACTTCTAAGGATGTTCTCGCTTGGTGGTAGGTATATTGTATATCTTGTATAATGTGCACTCACTCGCTCCTGAAAAACACACACACCCACCCTACTTTTTAGTGAAGGATTTCTTATGTCATGACCCTTACCTTTCAACGTAGATATGATTATCACACAGGAGTTAGGATTTATAAATCACTTAACAGTTTAACTCCGGATTACAGAACCAATTTAATAACCTTCTCTTCAAATTCAAATTATAACTTACGATCTGCTGCTAGGCAGGATATAGCTCATTTAAAACCTAGAACAAATATTTTTAAACGTACTTTTGGATATTCGGGAATGGTAATTTGGAACATGATTCCCGTTGATATAAGAGCTTCACATTCATTAATTACATTTAAAATTAAATACAAATCCTTTCTTTTAATGAAAGAATGAAACTCCATTGTATTTTGTAACCTTACATTACAAATATAATAAATGTGTCTGTCTGGTTGAAGTTATATAATGATGCATGTACTGTTTTATCTTTCACTATAGGCATTTACTGTAACATTGTGTAGTTTTATAGATGGCCATATTGTAAACAAGACTTTCGAGATCTTTGGAGATCGCTGAGCCCGATACTTATATTTAGTGATCGGTGGTACATTTTCAATTTCTTTTGTTTTCTTAATTAATTTTCGATTCGGTGATAAAAGGCTCTGGGTATTGTTTAACCAGTAATAGGATATATTGTCTGCTGTTTTCTTTAGTCTTTTGGCTGTTACTTGTGATACGCAGGCTTCATAACAGCTGCTCCCAACTAAATTCCTTTTTGTTTTTTTCGCTCTTCGGGGCATACAATTTTATTAGATCCTGGGACCATACGCCGCTGGATATAGGGGATGAAATAAAGATAAAAATATTGCTATATCCACCGCCATATGCTTGCCATCTTCGGGATGGTTAAAATTCTGTACTGTTGATTTTTATGAATATTGAGTTCTGCTCAACCCGGGGCTAGAGGGCGTGAGCGGTAGCTAGCATATTTCACTACCGCTCATGAACAGTCTCAATCAAACCGAGACTGCAATATTTCGTATGCTCGGCCGTTTCTAAAGGTCCATTATCATACATACTCTCTTGTATTTTGTTGTAAATGATATGTCTTAATATGTTACCTTCTTGAAATAAGTTATTATTATTATTATTATTATTATTATAATTGAACCCAGTAATAACCGGTAATAATGTATGTTTTTTACTGTTTAATAACTACATATTTCAGCCATTTTAACCATATTTGTTTACATGCAGAACCGCAGTTAAGATGTGCCTGTTTTTTTTTTTGAGAGGAGCTTTATCTTTCATTTTAAGAGATTTATTTATTCATTAACGATTCTGAAAATGTATTTTGAAGCACTTATCTGGCATGTTTTGATTATTGTGACATTATACTTCTGGCACAGGTCACTTCTGGAAAGGGGCGTGGCCAAGTCCATGCTATATTTAGAATACCGCAACCTTAAGATACCCACTCTAAAACCATATATATACGTTCTGGGAATGACCAGACGGGTACAACCATGCAAACAACATTGGACATGGGGTCCGTCCCCATATGAGGGGAAATAACCAATAGGCCATAACTTGGAAACCGTTGGGATCCATGGATCATATAAACATATATACACTTACTGGTCGGCATGAACATTCGGATACAGCCATCCAATCATCATTTGTCCCATAGTCTATCCCGTCCCCAAAGAGCATACTACCTGGGCCAAACTGATTCCCACCCGATAACCATATAATTATACAGTTGCTGGGCATGAACAGAGGGATACAACCATTCAACCAGAAATGGCTCTGAGGTCCATCTCAACCCATGAGGATATATTCGCTGAGTACTAATCTGGAAGCCCTTGAGATACCTACCCTATAACCACATATATACTTCGTTTTTATATATATAGTGGTTCTTTGTTTCTGTGTGTGTTTATGATTGACTCTCGTCCTTGAAAGCTATTTTTCCTGTTCGATTTTTATATCTATATTTACTGGGTATGAACAGACGGATATAACTCTTAATAAGGACATAAGTTGGAAACTATAAAATTCCAAAAATATATCCATGTATACACTTACTGGACAGACACAACCATCCAACCATCATTAGACCCGATGCATCCCCACTCATGCGGAAATAACTTGGAAACCGTTGAAATCCCCGTCCTATAACCATATATAACATCGCCTGTGTGATTTAATTATGTTATGAAATGTTAATTAAAGAGGCACTACCTATATCTACGCGATTTTTAATGTAAAATATTAAATACTCAATATTACTGCATTTATATGTATACAAAGCTATTTTATGAGTATTCTAAGAAGAAACATGGTTCGTATTCCAGTTCTGTAAATTATTAATTATGATCAAAACAATATCTTGAATAAAATGCTGCCCAGCTTTTTATTCCTGCCGGAGAACTACGAGTTTTTACGATTTTCTCGGACATGCGCAATGCGATTCAGTTGAACGAAAACAAACTATTCGGGGCAGTTCCGATAGTAAACGAATCGATCGGAACTCTTCGCCAATCCGACGAGTAAGTTTCGATTGTAAACGAATAAGATCGGAAATCTCCGCAATCGGCTTGTCTAAAACAATTACGAATACAATTTCAAAAATCCGATCTTTTCAATCCCGTTTTTCCCAGCAAAACGCATATTGCTTGGGGTGAAATTATTGCCATTTACCTTTTTCATAGTCCTCTTTATAATTAAGTAAAGTTTATATCAATTGGTGGACAAAAATATATAGGTAGAGCCTCTTTAAGCTTGTTTAACAATCATTTCATCTTTGTGCAAATCATATTCAGGTGAGCGCTTCATGGCCATTTTGGTCCTCTCTTTATTGTATCTGTTACTCGACCGGTATAATGGTCTTCTTCAAATTTATGATAGCGGAGACAACTATCTCACGGCTGGTAATCAATGGAGCTACCTCCGTTTGGAGGTATATGCAAAAGTACTCCATCGCCACTTTCGAAATAGTTCCAACTCCAAAAATAAATTAAATATGTGGGTACGCTTTGCTATTTTTCGTTAATTTGTATTTGCCTTGAGTTGACAACAGGGACTTTTGTAACCGTGAGCAAAGGGAATGCATTTTTTCAAGCATCTCACAATGATATATAATTCGAGTGTTCCTTTACTCAAACATTGAAGATAAGCAAGAATGTTCGCACGAGGTTTACACAATGTATATGCTCAATTTATGTAATAAATAATGATACTACTTTTTCTATGAAGTTAAATACTGTATATTAAGTGCATAATGTTATATCTCCTAACCTCGCCGGGGCACATGTTTGTGTTGTCTGATATGCGGGGAGATTAGGTAGCGTTATCGTTCGTAAGTATGTCATTAATAACTGCTATTTAACATAAGTTGTGGACAGTCACAATAGGTAACAACTTATAGTTAAAATGAAAGCTCCATTTATAGGTTTAGTGGTAAGTTGTATTTATTTCCATTTATAGGTTTAGTGGTAAGCTGTATTTATTTTCATTTAAATATGTTGCAGTATTAATATATTGAATGCCCGTAGTTTACTGTTCACATACATAAAAGGTTCACATACATAAAGGATAGTATTGCATTGCTTACCTTTGTTCGAACAGCACCTATATTTTAATGTCTTGCTTTATTTTACGATATGTAGGTCTATCTCTTCAATAAAGTAATGTTTGTCCTTTTCAGTGGCTGTTGTCACTATGCACAATTGATGCAAAGCAGTGCAATACTGAACACGGGGTTAAATCAAGTAAGTTCATAATCTGTAAATAGAAAAATAAGATGCAGTACTCTTGTTTTTAGACAAAGATTGTTCTGTTCTGTTCTGTTCATTATATCCGCGCCGCTTCGAAGTAATGGTATTATATTGGCATCACCTTATCCGTTGGTCGTTCTGTACTCACTAACGTTTCATATATCCTATGATTGTTTGCCGATCGCGTTGAAACTTCACAATTAACATAACTACCAACTGCTGACTTTCAATACATCTACAACATTTATTGTTTTTAAGTGTCGAATGTTAATCGCGTAGATTACACTTGTAAACCAATAATTTACTTATCGTACTAATTTATTTTAAAATAACACAACCTATCACTCTAGCGACTGCAGTATTTCGTTGCACCGACGATTATTAAAACACGATGTAACAAGCGCTAATGACAAATGCTGTACTATTCTGGATCCAACTATATACTGCTATTCAAACAAATTGTATTCTTATACCCATCACTCTCAAGCCTTCACACACCAAATAACTTGCAGTAACTGTGGTGTATATTCAGGCAGAACAAGAACATTTAATAGTCCAAACAATCACAGTGTTGCTTGGCGTGAAGGAGTAACGATTCACTTGAATTCTGTTAAGAATATGATTCATGTTCTATAGTGTTTACGTCTGTTTATGTCATTGCACCACTGTCTGCATAACTGTGTCTAGATCGACGTCTGGATCGACAATTAACACAATGTACAACATAGTCTGTATACTATATCGTGTTTGACTTTTGGATCGAAAATGCGTTACAATGTACAACACAGACTGACTAACTGTATCGTGTTTGGATGGACAATTTACAATGTACAACATAATCTGCATAACTGTATTGTGTTTGACGTTAGGATTGACAATTTGCAACCATGTACAACATAAACATAGTCTGCATTAACTGTATTGGGTTTGACGTTAGGATTGACAATTTACAATGTACAACATAGTTCGCATAACTGTATTGTATTTGACGTTAGGACTGACAATTTACAATGTACAACATAGTACGCATAACTGTATTGTATTTGACGTTAGGACTGACAATTTACAATGTACAACATAGTACGCATAACTGTATTGTATTTGACGTTAGGATTGACAATTTACAATGTACAACATAGTATGCATAACTGTATCATGTTCGACGTTAGGATTGACAATTTACAATGTACAAAATAGCCTGTATAACTGTATCGTGTTTGTCTTAGGATTGACAATTTACAATTTGCAACATAGTCTGCATAACTGTATCATGTTTGACGTTAGGATTGACAATTTACAATGTACAAAATAGTCAGCATGACTATATCATGTTTGGCATTCGGATCGACAATAATTTACAATGTACATCATAGTCTGCATAACTGTATCGTGTGTGACGTTTGGACTAACAACTTACAATGTACAACCTAGACTGCATAACTGTATCGTGTTTGACGTTTGAAATGAAAATAGTTTACAATGTACAACATAGTCTGCATAAATGTATCAACGTTTGGGCTGACATTTTACAATGTATACCGAAAAAATAAAGTTTAGCATCTAGCTTAAATAAATGTTATTTTATATTGTGACATATTTCAAGTCATCGGCATGACTTAGGTTGATTTTCTTTTTCACTTACATTTTGTATTCCAATGTAAATATCATTGTTATCTCCCATTTAGTTAAAACAGACTAGTTCGCATTTAAAATACAAATAAGGTAAAGAGCAAGATTAAACATTAAAAACAACTGTTATGTGTCTCAAGTCGACAATTTCTTTGCCATTATAAACATATTGAAATTGTGAAATAACCTTTTACACTGAAATAAGAGGAAATTATATAATTTCTGTAAAACATGTAGATTACCACATGTTGCTATTGTTTTCGCATATTTCTTCTGAGACTTATTCCCTTAATAGAACTGATAAGTATATTTGAACGCAGTTTAAAACTCCGGCGGTCTTTTTGCTGTTAACTGTTCCAAGGCTATCTCTCTATTATCTATTCGTTTTATGTTTGCGTTGTCGCATACTTTGATTTTCCGTGGCCGAGGGGTTAACGACATTGCGTTGTAAACCTTCTCGACTCTCAACGCTGCCTCCAGCCCGCCACCACAAAAAAACGACAGTCATATATATTCTTATATGTGTTGAAAATGACTTAAAACACAATACAAGCAAATATTGGTTTTGGAAATCTTTGGGTGACTGTGTTCTGTGAATTTTACATTTTCTTTTCGACAGTTATACCTACTTGTATACAACAATAAATAAATATATATATGCGTAACATAACATATACGACAAATAAACATGCGCCACTTAATGGTACGATTGTATAATTCCGATTTATCATGCCAATGTGCACGTTATGATCTGATATAGGGGTGACCTATATTTTCCAAAAAAACGATCATGTGTTAATATAAAATTCTAGCACATACTAAACTATTTATAAACACTGGGCAAGTAAACAAACGCATGATACTTTTTTTGTGTTATCGTCCGTTAACACCAGTTTTAATTAACTATTCTACTAACCAACTTGAAATGATGGTAGCCTATTTGACTACGAGTATTGTAATCGGGTATCGGTAAATATACACGTATGCATGTAGGTTTATGTGAACATTTCTAGTTTCTGACTTTAATAACAAATGTTTATAATTTGATTACCATCGATTTGCGTTATATTTTGCTAATATGAAACTTACCTACATATCTGAATAATACCGATACCGACTATTGTTACATTAAGTCTGTTTCTTTTACGGTTACCACAGTTTTTAGCAACTCCATAGGATACATTCTTCTGTTTTTCAGTTTTTAAATGATTTAATTATTGGTAATCTAACACCGCTAGTTGAAATGCAGACTTTGAGAGTTCCGATGTGTTTGTGTTAAGCTGTTCGCATGTAACCAAACCCACCCTGATTCAGAACACAAAGATACATGTATACAAATTAATTTCAGAATTTTTTTAGTTATTAGATAATCTAGATTGCCACTGTCTGCTTCTTTTTCCAGTATCGCTGTATTGTTGTAAGCGACACAATAACGCGAACGAATAAAGACACTGTATATGTTAATCAATGTTTGGTTAATCAAAATATGCATTGCATTTATTTTTAGCACAATTTTGTGTTTATAACATTACACCGATCCAGGAAAAATGAAACGGGCAATGGTAACAGAGAATCTTACATGAGTTCTCTTTCATTATTTAATTTATTAAACGAGTTGGCAAAATGATACAATGCGAGGCTCTTGCCGAGCAATATATCATTTTTGCTAACGAGTTTAATAAATTCAATAATGAATGAGAACGAATGTTAGATTCTATTTATCACATAACTTATAACGTCACATTACGTCAGAAACGTACATTAACGTGACGTCCATGACGTCATTAACGTTATGTTATACCACTAGTGGAATATCGAAAATATTGAATGGTGTTACACGGCATGTTATGTGATAAATTTAGATATCCAAAAACTACAATTAAAGTACCAGTAAAGTATCGAAGATTGTTATTTCATAATAATATGACTACGACTAGAAATGTTTTCGATATTGTAAAACTTTACGTATTTGGATGAGCGTTTGAAAACGCGAACAATGGCTCCATGAATATATCTTTAGAATACAAGTAAAAATTATGCCGATGCTTGTTTGTTAAAGATCAAAGAACATTCAACTATCCAATATTATTGTAAACCGTTTTCTTATATTATTCTTCCATCAAACATCGTCAAAAAGCACTGGCATTATACGATTGCCAAAACTCCAACTGAAATATAATACAAAGTATTACCTTGTTATTGTTTCCTTTGTAGGTAGCCTGGGAAGGGAATTTATCTTCGGAATATTGGATGCGATGTCTATTATTTATGGAGGATCTGTAACACTTGATATTGTATCAGAGAGCACTGGAGTAATGTCAGTGGAAATACCGTATTTTAATATCAACGTAACATACACGGTGTCGCCTGGCCACAATCTGTCTATACCTATTAATACCAGTATACAGCAAGATGGAACATTCCAAGGTCCGAGAGCTATTAGGATTGCATCGAATACAGATATCTCGGTTCTTGTCACTAATTCTATGTCATCCTCGACTGAATCGTTTCTTGTATACCCTGTACACACACTTAGTCAACGTTATGTTTTATCTTCATATATATCTTACGACTATTCTCAATACGGAAGTAGAGTGATGGTCATAGGTGTGTCAGATGAAACTACCGTTACTTTTAGCCCTGTCCACAATGTGACTATCAGGCTGGGCAGGATGGAAGTGTATCAGTTACAACTTCCATATCCGCAAGATCTGACTGGCTCTGTCATAGAATCTAATAAACCAATTACTGTGATATCTGGTTCGGCATGCTCTCGAATTCCGTATCTAAAAAATGATTGTGATTTTATAGCGTCTCAGATGTTTTCAATCAATACATGGCAAAGCACATACATTGTACCTCCAATACGACCTAAAGCATTCATGTTGCGAGTTTTGTCAAAAGCCTCGTTTGTCAATGTGACATTTACAAACCAAACATACACATTTACTGACTGTATACATACAGCTAGTAAGAAAGATTATTTCTTTGATGACGATGCTGTTATAGTCATTGCTGATGCTCCAGTAAGTGTCACCCAGTATTCCGTGATTAAATACTACGATAATGTGGACGGTGATCCGTTTATGACGATGGTACCGGGAATTTCGCAATTCGTCAGTAAATATACGTTCGTAGTGCCACAACCAGCTGATGGGTTTACACACCACTTGGCAGTGATTGTACCAACACCTAACACTGATGGACTTCGCCTTGATGGATCATCATTTCAGAGCACGACCATACAGGTACCAGCCCCATTTAACAACTACACAGTTCTCACCACAACAGTTATCTCCGGCTACCATACCATGACACATCAGGATACGTCAGTAACATTCGGCGTGCTGGTTTATGGATTTAAACCTCAATATGGCTATGGATTTTATGCTGGTTTAAACTTAGACGGTAAGTCAATTAATATCCAATAAATAATTATCCTCCACAAAACGAAATTGTTATTACCGATGTATACCTAAAATTAATTAAATCAATGCATCTTCATTGCACTTGCTAAACATATAACCTAGGTGTCGTTTGGTGATGTTTTTCGTATTGAGGTCGCTTGTTCTATATAGAGTAATACATATTAACGTTTCTAAGCTGAAATGGAAAGTGACTTTGTTGATGAGTTATTGGTGACACTCGGTTAAGGACATTTTCTACAGTTGTTTATGGGCATTCCTACGTGCATACCTGACTAAGGTCAACTATGTAGACAAATAGCATAACGTTTTCATTTTTTAAAACATATTTTCCACTAGTTTTCATTATTATATACCTAATAAAATGTTAAGATAGTGAAGACATTTATTGATAAACAAAAATCAAGTATAGTTTCTGTAATTGTAAAAGGCCACGAAGAAATTTATTGGTTTACCCGTTGTATCTTTTACATACTTAGTATATGAATGTCTGTCTGTAACGTAAGAATTAAATTAAAACATTAACTATTGCTGACTTGACATACTATGTATGCTATTTTGCATCCATTTAAATAAAAAAGTGGTATGTAGAACTTAACAGTTAAAGACAAAATCTGTGTTTTTTTGCTCCACCCCAATAACTGTTTTAGAAATGTAAGGGTTATAATTGCTTTCTTTTTCTCATGCCTTTGTACACGATATTTTCTATCACATATAGAAGTTTAAAAAAAAGGTTATTTATAGGAAATACATTTTTTCCTTCGAAATGTCCCTACCCCTATTCCCCGCACCCCCCCCCCCCCCCCCCCCGCACACACACACAACCCCCCCATAAGCTGCCAATGTTTTCTCGAGGATATGTAAGTCACTGAAGGTAATATTCCTCTTTATTTCGGCATAGATTTTATGGTTGTTACATTTTATTGCTAAAGTAATTATAAGTGCATATTTTGAAAAAGAAGCATAATTAACTAACAATTGCAAACACTGATTGTCTCAGAAATTCTAAACATGGTGTATATTCTTCAATTAAAGTCAGACGAGTAGACAACAAACGTCACTTGTTAGTACACTGTATGTTCAACCGTTTTACTTTTCCTTTGAAATATTCCCGACGTCAGGTTATTCCAGCAAGACTGTAATAATAGCCGAGTATGGCCTGGCGATATCTTGCTGGAATGATGTGATTTGGGGATTCATTCCTAGGAACGGTTAAACGGTCGGACATACTAGTACTTGGTATTAAGATGTGTGACTTTTTCTACCCTTCTGACTTTAATCGACTTTAATCGAACACTACACGCCATGTTTACGAATTTTGAGACAATCAGAGTTTACAGTTTTCAGTTAACATGGTTAATATGCTTCAGTTTCAAAATATTCACTTATTTGAATTACTTTAGCAAGAAAATGCAACAATCATATAATCTACTGGTGTGTTTTCATTGACCGTCAGTATAATAGAATAGGACCATATGTATTAAGATTGAGGAAAAGTAATGAACTACGATTTGATTTTTGTTATCAAATTTCTTTTTTTGCATAATGTTGAGGAATTTGCCAAAATAGAATTGTGTCATATATTTATACTCGTATTACTACATCTTTGCATTCGTAAAAATATAAAAGTTTGATCACTTCGAGATGCAATAAATCTGTTATTCACTCGAAAACAACACATATCCTCTGCGTATATATAAAACGTCACGCATGATTACTTGACTGATATATGTATCACGTTTCATGAAGATAGTTTAAATGGGTTTGGCAGTTTGCTCCTAAAACGGACATTTCGACGAATTGTGTAGTATCTTGTATCTTGTATCCATATACACGGCATAAATATTGCTATTTAACATGGCTATTGATCTCAAGAAAGCGTCTCAACAACACTTTGTTCTTAAGGGTCTTACTAAATAATTGATCATGGCGAACTAAGGACGGTGACGTTTGATGTTTGTCTGCAGTCTTGTCTTGTTTCCTCAATGGTTTATTCTCCTGTTGCCCTGGCTTCTGCCATGTGACTGAGTACCTTCTTTATGGCTTTCTATGCTGCTTTTTTTGTATTTATATATACACGAGCATCTTTGTGTTTTACTTATATTGCCTATTAATGCTGCCTTGTTGGAAACGGAATAGTTCATGGCAGGCATTTTTTATTTACACTGTCTCGTATTATTGGGTTGACGTTAGGGTAAGTCTGAGGTTTGGTGAACCCTAGAATCTGGTTTAAACCCCCGCTGCCTTTTTTGCCACTGACCGTTCCAAGGCGGTAGTCCTATTGTCAACCCTTTTGTGTTTGTGATGGTTTTTTTGGCCTTTTATTCATCTTTAAATTTGTTCTTTGTTTCTCTGTGTGTTTGTGGTTGACTGTCATGCTTGAATGCTGCTTTTCCTGTTCGATTTTTATATCTATATATATATTTGTACCTTTAACCATGTTAACGTATTATAAGCGCGCGAATGACAACAGCAGTTGAACACATGCTACTGGAATATAGCAAATAGTTGTATTTTCAGATGTGTAATCATTAACATACGTATATATACGTTAGTAAAAGTGGAACTAGGCTCTTGGGTTTTAGGTATCCTTCCTCTCTATCTGGGGCGAATCGAAATAAGACATTTTGTTGATGTAATTCTTGTTAGCAGATACATATACGCTTACAATTAGAGCCGGACAAGCCGAATCTGAATCCCCGCCAACGTACCTGCTTTAAGAAATAATAGACGTTCTTACAGTTATCCTGTTTGAGAGATATATATTAATGTCTTACAGTAGTCGTTAAAAACACTCCACAAGTGTAATTCTGTAAAGTTGAAATTCTGTAAGGTTGAAGGCCCGATTTATATAAATAATTTTTTAAAAATGTCTCATGCTGAAAATCTAAGACATGCAAAATTCCTCTAATTTCATATAGATTCTCATATAATTCTCATGAAAATCATATAATACTTGTTTTATATGACTCATATGAAACATTTAGATATATACGAATCATATGGTTTTCGATATGTGATAAGATTGGTGGTGTTCAGTGGAATGTTCTCTTTGCGATAAGCACTAGCGTTGCGAATACTAGTACCAGTAACTACATATATGTACGTCATTATCAGAACATTAGATTAATTTCATATACAGAATCGTATAAATAAACACATGTCATGGATTTCAAGTATTTTTCAACATCAGGAGATATTAAAACAATCTATTTCGTTTTATTCGGCAATGCTCATGTCAAACGTTTATATATGCATAGTGTTATTATATATGACATGCATACATATAATTTAACAAATACCGATATGTCCATATCACTCACTTGAAGAGGGTTTGTCGTCCGACAACTTAGCTTAACCCCGATTTACCCTAGTTATATGAATACATTGTACACAAATTCGTCAATAAAACGACGACATTGGACATATATTTTAGCAATATCTTACAATACTTATCTTAAAGAATATTTGCTGTTTAATAAAGCATGCACAATGATATCTGACTACTAGATTTCTATAGGACCATTTTTCTCATTGTCATACATGTTTGCTTTATCGATATGTTCTTTTTATTTCATCACCTGGTTTAAGGTCCATGCGATGAACAACATACAGTATCTCAACAAACTACATCAACTGTGAGCAAGACAACAGTCCTTCCAACATCAATAACTTCAAATGACGCCTCAACTACGCCATTTGCACAACAAGGTAATAGTTGCGATAATCAGAGATAATCAGAAATTGCTATTTTTACGGGCTTATTAACTACTGGTATGTATATCGAATATTGTTAGACATATTTTATTTCACAGAATGGTGTGTTTAACCAGTAATTATAACTTAATTTATTTTTACTAATCGCATTTTAAGAGTTCATGTTAGTTCCCATATACACTCAGGGCTGTAACTGATTTAAATTATTTACAAAATATCTTAAATGAGTCACATTTTAATATGGAAATAGCAGCAAAATAAGTTTTATAAGTTATTTCAGAAAATTTCACATATGTTCAAATCGAATTTATTTCTTTACTAATTTTTCCCACACATGTTGTATCTTTTCTTTAATTGTTTAACTTTACAACTGAGCAATAGAACCTATTACGCAAGTATTGGATCTACGCAAAGTCTGTGAAGATGCTAACCGTTATATCACAAAATAGAAAATAGTCATCCAATGGCAATACTAACCAACAAATGGATGACGCCAACATAAAGATGGTTAACGTTCCTTTGAAATAATCTAACGACTTATTGATCACGGTAATACTATGGAAACGTATTCTGACCCGTATAAAATGTAAAATTACAGTACTTCATATGAAACCGATTTTTTATTGATATCGGTGGTGCATTCTCGAATACTTTTGTTTTCCGACTTGAATTTTGAATAGGTGTTTCCACCACTCCAGCCTTTAAATATGTTGAGTATTGTTTAATCACTCTAAGGATATGTCGCCTGCTGTTTAATTTAGGCTTTAGAATACTACCTGTGATAGCCTCTGCTCCCAACTAAATTCCTTTTTGTTTATTTCGCCCTCAGTAGCATTGCCTGTGCAGTGAGATCGCCGATGGTATATTCTCAAATACTTTTTGTTTTCTTACTTGAATTTTGAATAGGTGGTTCCACTACTGTAGTCTTTAAAGGTTTTGGGTATTGTTGCATGACCCTAAGGATATGTTGCTTGCTTTTTAATTTAGTCTTTTGACTGCTACATGTGATACGCAGGCTTCATGGCCTCTGCTCTCAACTAAATTCCATTTTGTTTATTTTGCCCATTGTTTTCTCTTTTAGAGCAAATCGTTTTGTTAGAAATTGGGACCATACGCCGCTGGCCATGGAATGGGTTGAAAATACCTCATTGAAGGTTCCATGTCGTATGCATACCATTTTCGGGATTGCTCAAATTTCAGTACTATTAACTTTTTAAATATTGAGTTCTGATCTACCCGGGGCTAGAGGGTGTGAACGGTAGCAAGCACTGGGACTGCAATATTTTTTGTATTTATCGTGTTCGACGATTTCCAAATTTCTTTTTTTCTATAAAAGTAGATATAGATGTCGAACAGGAAAAGTAGCATTCAATGATCACAGTCAACCGAAAACACGCATAGAAATAAACAATTATAAAGATGAATATAAGGCAAGATATGAAATCACAAACATAAAAAAATTGACAATAATGCTACGCCTTGGAAAGGTCAGTGACTAAAACGGCCGCTGGGGGTTTAAACCAGCCTGTAGAGTGCACCAAACGTCACTTTACCCTTTTCTTATTGTCATCCCAAGAATACGAATTGAATGTGTTATATATAAAGTAAGATATAAGTGACTTTATTGAAGTTATTTTATGTATATCTGTTTTGCCTGAAAATGATAAGTTGCAAACAGCTGTGTGTGTTCTATTTCAAGTAATATATGTCATTGTTTTGTGTATATGTAAGTGCTTATACTGACATAAATAATTCCTTCATTAAACGTTTCGATTATTCAAGTAATAAGAGAGCTTATGTAAGATCGGCGGCGGCGGCATCCCACTCCACCTCGAAATGTGCGTATTGGCGGTATTGACAGGTCTATATTTCTAACATGTCTTGTCTTAGCTAAAAAAATTGTGTGAGCTTCCTAATAGTTATATAAAAAGTGATGCGTATGTTGTCTTAAGTTCCTGTAATCCCAGTTCTCTCCTGGAACCCACATTGTAATAGCCCATAAAATGTGTGCAATGTCCCATTTCACATCGAATTAAGCGTGTAAAAAAGAATATGATAATGGACCTTTGGAGACGGCCGAGCACGACACATACGAAATATTGCAGTCTCGTTTGATTGAGACTGTTCATGAGCGGTAGTGAAATTATGCTAGCTACCGCTCGTGCCCTCTAGCCCCGGGTTGAGCAGAACTGAATCTTCATAAAAAAAATAGTACACAATTTTAACCATCCAGAAGATGGCATGCATATGGCGGTGGACATGGAGTGCACTACTACCCCATGTCGTACGGCGTATGGTCCCAGTACCTAATAAAATTAAATGCCCCGAAGAGCGAAATAAACATAATGGAATTTAGTTGGGAACAGCGGGTATGAAGCCTGCGTATCACAAGTAACAGCCAAAAGACTAAATTAAAAAGCAGACAACATATCCTATGAATGGTTAAACAATACCCAGAGCCTATTATCGGCCGGAGTAGTGGAACCACCGAATCAAAGATTATGTAAGAAAACAAAAGAAATTGAAAATGTACCACCGATAACTAAATATAAGTATCGGGCTCAGCGATCTCCAAAGATCGAATGGATAACAGTACTGATTGCAAGCGCGGGGAGACGTTTTACTGCCGCCACACTGCACAAGCAACGTCAATGTGCTATAAACAAGAATAGGATAATGGACTTTTGGAAACGGCTGAGCACGACACATACGAAATATTGCAGTCTCGGTTTAATTGAGACTGTTCATGAGCGGTAGTGAAATTATGCTAGCTACCGCTCACGCCCTCTAGCTTTCTTTACAGGTCTATATCTCTCACATTTCTGGTCCTGGCTCAACCAAATTGGGCATGGACTTCTTTATAGTACTATCTAGAGAGTTGCGTAATTAATTGTGTCTTCTATAAAACCCAAATATCTATCTATCTTTCAAACTGTCTGTCTCTCTTTTTTCCTTTCTTTCCTTTTTTTTTCTATCTATATCTTGAATTATTTGTGTTTAAATTAGCACATTGTCAATCAATGTTTGTATGGGAAACCTTATAGCATTATCTAGATGGGCGCAAATATAAGTTAGGCTTAAATGAATCATGGACTCTCTGGGTGATTATAGAAGCCAACTAATCATGGCCTATTTGGAACCGCCAATATGTTGTTACTGACCGTATTCGTCTCATTCGTAGCTCAATTGTATTGGGGGATTGGACTCCCCTTAACACCTGTCCTCATCCCACCCCACCCTGAAACTCTACCATTTTCTTATGCTTGTACACATATTAGTTTTAAAGTACATCCATCTGTGTTCTTTTGTCAATTCAAAAACCATATCTATGGTACATGCTCCTCACCTCGATCGATACTCCTTAACCACCCATCACGTTTTCGTATAATACATCTTCATGAAACATCTAGTTGTTTATTGTGTGTGATTGAATTGGTAAACATTAAATATAACTTGCACGAGTAATTGTAAAAATATGGAACTTGTGGCCAAAAGGAAGTAATTTTCGGAGTTAATCATCACATGTTTAAGTTAGTTAGTAAGTAACTTAAATCCGTTACACCCCTGACTGATAAACATGTAACACTGCATGAGTTATCAATCGTTAATTTATCAGGATAACATTGAATTACCTCAAATCACTATCACTAGAGCATTATCATATAACGATACAATATCTGTCAAGTCTGAAGTCGTCTCTTTGCCATATTAGTCTAGAGGCTACTTTAGACTATCTGCTCTAGTTAGGGTTCGAGTTCAACATTTTGCAAGCAGCAAAGTGTTTGGTATTATTGGAAAGGTTACACCCTGGCCTTTTTCATGGTACCCATTTTCAGCCCCGATTTTGTACGTGACGAGAGTAAAATGAGGTTAAAAGTCATAACCGTTTTCATGTTTTTTGCTAGGTGAAAATGAAAATTTACTATGATATCTTTGTAAGTTTTCAGTTCATATACGATAACACAATTTATATAGTGATTACACGTTAAACATAAATATAATATATTTATATTAGTGCCAGTTTGCATTGCTAACTATTGTAAATACCGCAGATAACTTTATTAACATGGTTCTGAAGTAACTTTTATTAAAGTGTGAAACATATTTTTATTTTCTTGTAGTTTTCATGTCGTCCTAAATGCCGTTAAAACATTTGTTTAATGTATACAGTTGGAATAAATAAACGTTCAAGGTTACAATAGAACCCGTCTACAGTCCTGAATTTGAAAGTTACGAGACATCCTGATGCCAAAGCTGAAGGCTCCGATTTTACGATTTTGTTAAATGAAAATTTAAAATTTAACATGGTATTTTATAGTCAATTGATACGGCATGCCAACTGATTCGGAATGCTACTGATAAGGAAAATTAATTGTTGATACCTTCAATAAATATCTGATAGTTATGTTATAAGGGTGCCGGTTTGGCGGTGCCTGGTTCAAATTTCACATGTTAAACCAGTTTCGTTTGAATGTTCTTAATAAGCAACACACGTTTCCAGCCTCGTTTGTCAGATGGGGGCGTAAACCGGATTGTTAAGTTTATCGGAGTATATCCCTTTTGCACACGTTAAAGAACGAGAAGAATGTTACTATCCGTTAGTAAGAATTCCCGGATGCCTGTATATTATAACCCTGTCTCTGGAGCGGCTCTAACTAACCGGTATTTCGTGGATGAGCAGCTAAGCACTGCATTTGCGAAATGCTTACATGTAATATAAGTGAATAACATAAGAACGCAGTAATGATTTTCAGTTTTTATTTACTATTTTTTTCTATATTTTCTGATATATTTACCTTTTGTCGCAATTTAATAAAAACTACTGGTATCTATGAAAAACACAGCATGCATGACTATTGTCCTTACAATTGTGTTAGAACCGTAAGGAATCCAGCTATGGGGTAAATGTCTTGCGTTTTTTAAAAATAAATAGCATACGTGGGATGTCTGCTCACTAGTATTAAAGGAACAATTGTCTTTTTTTCTGTAACCTTTCAGTCTGTTGAACGACGAGTATGCTAGTTAACGTTAACGTCAAGAATATACACGTGTAGTTGGCTGAACCAACGCGATACTCGTTGTGACTTTTGGGGATATGCACACTATGCGTGATTAACTTACACATATGATAAAATGCAAATGTAAATATGTATTTTTGTGCCGCGAATACCACCACCTTAGAACATCTTTGAGTAGAACTTATCTGAGTCTGCTACCTTTATCTCTTGTTTGCGTTTGTTGCTTCCAAGTGATCCCCTTTTCAATATGTATTATCATAGAACGAGGTTACATTAGCGCTAAATATACCAAACTTCTTGTGTTTAATATTTTAAATGCAAATCTCTCCCTACCAAACATTTTCTTCTTCTCAACGTGTTGGTCCTTAATCCACATATCTCAATGCTTTAAACTAATTTGTAGTTTCAAGGGTCACATATAAGAAATGTTGGTAGTTAGGGAATACAGAAATGTGTGACAACTAGATACTTGTGTAGTTTTTAACAAATTATCCAGCTATGTTGATCGAGTTAGGAAACAATGTGTCCATATTCTGTGGAAACTGTTATAGTTAAATATAAACCATCTATTCTTTAACATATAGTTATTTATTTTTGAATATTAAGGAAACATTTGGTGTAAATGACCTTATGATTCAGTGTTAAGTTAACAACAGAAATGAATATTATATTCATTTATATATATGTGTGAAAAAGAAAAAGACATTAGCAAAATAAGTTTTGATAGAATAAATATATTAAATATAAATAAATAAACAAATAAATGCCTAATGGACGAACGAACGAACGAACAGGGAACGGTGGAAAGAACGAACGGTCGAACGAATAAATAGGACACATTTCAAAAGTGTATGTTTCTATAAAACACCCGTGACTTCTGAGTTAGACCAAATATGAGAATATGTTTTTTAAGGACACTTTTCATGTATAAGTAAACGGAAACATGTGAAATCTCTTTACATGGGATTTTGTTTGAACCAGCTTGATAGTCTAGTACCTAGGAAACATTACTGAGCAAAAACCGAATGTAGTTTCATACACTAACACAATAATAATGCTTTTCAAAAATTACATGTCATTTTTAAATCAATTATTGTGAAAAGGCGTCATAACCTTTGACCTCAATTTTCTTTTCGCAATATTTGAACTCGACTCGCAATTCATGGAGTGGCTATTAGACGTTCGTCCGGAAAGACAGCAAATGGGCAGACGCACGGCGGATTGGCGGACAGACGGACGACGAACGAAGAATTATCACCGTATATTAGCTTACATCTGAGCACTTTACTTATGTTATCTTATGACCTAAAGATGCTTTGTGCATAAACAAAATAATAATGGATTTCAAAAATGTACATTGAATTATTTAATTAAATATTCTCGAAAAGGGTCATGACTTTTGAACTCAATTTATCTCTTTGTCATATACAAAATCAGGACAGAACACGGGTACCACGACAAAGGTAAGATATTACATTCCGAGTAATATCGGTCTCTATGCTCCTCGCAAAATGTTGAACTCGACTCATAATTCATTGTGTGGCTACTATATCTTCTTCCGGACAGACGGCGATGGGCGGATGGACGGCGGATGGGCGGACGACGGACGAAGACGTATCACCATATATCCGCTCACCTCTAAGCCTTTTACTTATGTTATTTACTTATATACATCGCATGCCAAACATGCTCTTAATAATAGACCAGAATAGGTGAAACTACATTATTTGAATTCCCTCATTTGGTCACATACAGCTGTATTTGGGAAAATAAATAAACATGTGAATATTTGGTAGTTTTCGTATATATTTTTTTATTATTAATTCAACTACAGAACTAAACATTAAATGTTGTCGTACACATGTAACCAAAGTTTAACTAAAGTTCTTAACTAGTTACTGTTTGTTTAGTAATTAATTTTAGAATTGTTTTTATAATCACAGATGGGCCATTGCAAATTTTCCAGAATCTAGTGTGTAAATGATTTCCTTGATGACGCCTATATACATGATATAGTACTTTTATTGATATTATATATATTAATAGCATCTTTTATTTGAAGGTAACGGTCAGTTATGCTATTCGTGTGACGAAATGACCCACCTTGAGTTCTGTGATACTGTAAAACAATGCATGGAAAACGAGGTCAGATTATTAAATATTTATTGTTTCCCGTTGGTTACATCATTATAAAAAAATAAAGACACATTATTGACACATATTTATATAATATGTACGTACACATGGCACTATAATCATACTGCTTGGTTAATTAAATTTCTTCTTCTATATTCTTATGAAAACATTGTGCATATTAGGAAACAAAATTGTATCTGAATAAGCATGACGTAAATGTATGAAATGAAAACAAAAAATAACGAACACTCATTTACTATTGCGAGCTTTTCAAGTCTCTTGCATAATTTGTATCTATAATTAACTATTACCAACCCTATTCTAGGTGTGCTTTGTGGGACGGTATAGTAAGAGTGGACAGGCAATGTTTAGGTCAGGATGTATGCAGCATGACGTATGTACCAAATACATTATATCTTCTTTTTAAGTAAATATTAATTTATTATCAGTTACATGACGTTATACTGATTAGTCCGTAAACGGTTTTAACAGGGGGAATATAGGGTTATCTCCCGCCTGTCATTCTGACAGTCTGCTTGTCCGTCCGCATAAAACCGGGATCCTGTGATGCTGGAGATATGTTTACAAAATTATTTCTTTTCGATCTTGCACAAATGGATAATTTGATTATGGAGTAACGCTCTGAGATATGGTCATGGTAAGTATGTGTATTAAGGACATGGAAGGAATATGAACCAGTCATTTTGTTTGGCTCGCATTTAATAATGCCATCTATTGGGCTTTTCCCCCCTTTTTTAAATTTGAAATCTGGAAATCTAGCGTGGATATTGCAGTGTCGACCTGAGATAGTTTTAAATTTAGAGATTAAGAGATTTTTATGAAAGTTAGCGAGTTTATTAAGGATATTGGAAAGATTATGTACGAGTCATTATATTCGTCCAAATCATATCTGTTTGGCAAACATCGTCCCCTACCTTTTCTTATACGGCTAGATCAATTGATTGTGGATTAATGCTTTCAGCTAAGTTCATAAAGTTGTATTAAGGGCATTATTCATGTTATTGGGATTATGTACGAGATTTTCTCGAATCTAAAATGGCCACTTGGCGGCCATTTTCTCTTTATATTCTAGACTTTTAGACCTTATGTTTTACACCTTTCTCAATAACTTTTTAATGGAATTCGATGTAAATTATCTTATATCGATAGTATCTTAAAAGAACTGAAAAATGCACATAACAATACACTGATTGCTTTTAGCAAAATGGTTCCCGTTTTTCAACTCTAAAATTTGGAAATCCAGCGATAGTGGATTAACGATCTTAGATATTTATTATGAAGTTTAGCATTTATTTGGGATAAAAAAGGGATTTATGTACATGTAGTGTTTTGTCTATCGCATCCGGTATTTCTGTTTTTTCTGCGTTTGTGAAACCGGTAGGAGGGGAACGAGAGGGGGTGGGTTAATAATAGTTGAGTATCGTGTTTAACATGACTATATTTGTTGTAGAAAATAAATAGTATGCCAAGCAGTGAACATTCAGCGTGTTTCGTTTAAGCCAGGTCATAAACTAATTAACAAAAGGTCAACAATAAAATAATTCTGATGCTATTATTTTTCAAGTTGCTTTAAATCACGTTTAACTATTTTATAAAAAGATGCCATATTGTACATATATCATATTGGTTATCAAGCTTACATTGAATGTATGACTATCTACAATGTTAATCTAGATGCATTGCTAACACAGTTCTGCCTCGGATGAATTCACGCACCTGCATCATTGTTTCACAATCAATGAATATGGTTTCATGCGGATAAGCCATCTCGGAAAACGCTATCATTGTGATGTTTATTTGTTTTTCAATCATCATAGATGAAAACCAGCGTGTTGTTAATAGTGAAAACACATTCATGCCCAGACAGCCCATATTGACCAAAGTACATATAAAAACAAATCGATTGAAGTTGTTGTGTTGAAACTTCAACTATATTTCTGTTTGACTTGGATTTTCTTGTTTTTCTTCTCCGAGAAAAACGTAAGGGACGTAAACAAGTGTAGTTAGTAGCATACGTCAGATATTGAAACACTTACTTTTAATAAAAGAAAGTATTACTTTTATCAAATGAAATACCAATATATGAATTTGACATTAAACGTATTTAGTTGGTTAGAAGACGTGGTTTACAAATAGCTCAGGGTACCTAGAAAACACTGATATCGTGACATTCAGTCCATTACTTGATTTATTTAGTAGCACGTAGTTTAGCAATTTTTCCATAGGCTAGGCACGACACATCTCATCTATACTTTAGGTAATGAAAGAGGTAACATGTGACATGCGTGCACTATCGAAGATTTGTCTTTGTATTGCTATGAAATAGATTTCATGTTGAGACTTCCAACAGATACTCAGGCAGATGTCATCGAAGCTTTTAATAACACCTCTCTGTATCTGCATTATATATTACACATTGACAACCCCTTTTCCTATAATACAATATATACACTACTCGATAAAAAAAATAATGGACTAAAAGTTATAACTGAAATTGTAAAACCGGAATGTATATACGTTTATAAAATTAAAATCCGAAAACCTTTTTAAATTTGACCCAAACAATGACAGAGATAAGATATCACACATCAACTTGCAGGATTAACTGAAACGTTCAGAAATGCATAATAGCAGTGTATATACTCACTGTAATGTAATGCACACCTTTTACACTTGGGTATTTTGCGATACTCTTTCTCTATCGTTTTTCGTTCTCATTAAAAACGGTTTTAGGGTTTAAATTGTGTACATGTGCCTATATTCAGTGGTATAATAAAGATGTTTTAATATTATGATATGCATTGTGTCACAGTTATTATTAAAACGTTTGCACGCTTTTGACACTGACCTCCAGGTCAATTACGATATTATGTCTCTGTCCATTTATTCTCGAGTTCAATAATGTTGTCGGCATATAAAGTAATAGGAATGTATCTTTCAGTATATGAGTTATAACATTACGACGTCTATTCCATTGTTTAACATCAACTATCTACTCTGGCCCATTTCTTTTTTACCGAGTATATATACCCTTAAGTACTTCAACTTAACAAAGCTAATATTTCTGATACTGTCGCCTTTTTACTCGATTTGCATCTCTCATTTTAAATGGAGAAGTGATAAGCACAATTTATGACAAGGGAGTTTAGTTTAGCTTCGATATCTTTATATCCCAACATAGACGGGGATGTTCCCAGAGTTCCACCCTATAAAGTATTATATGCTTTTCTAAAGCTTGAAGTCAAGTTGAGAACTTTAATATTCGTAACATTTGTATAACCAAAACGCTACTTCATCAAGGCTACCGTAACCATAATCTTTGGGAAAAAAATTACAAACATTTATGTTATTAACCAGGATCTGCCTTTACAACATAAACGTAATTTTAGAACTCTTTTGTGACAAGGACTGTCATTTTGAAACAACATCAGATGATCAGTTTCATAGACTGCATATTAAACTGGTTAACAGGTATATCGAAATAGGTTATGACCCTATCATTTTGCAACGCACTGCGTGTATAGTGGGTGATCATTTTACATTTCATTATGCTTTCCTCTTTGATTGTTCGATGACCAGAGATATTGTTAACCCTGTGAAGACGTTTTCATGAATACTGAAAGGGTGGTAACGCTTGATATTTGTCTCCAATCTTGTCTTGTCTACCCTTAATGGTTTGTTCCTTTGTTTCTCTGAATTGTGACATGTCATATTGAGGAGTTATTGCTTAGTGACTTTCTTATATTCAGATATACATGATCATCTTGTGCTATACTTATATTGTCTGCTGCCTGTGATTTAGAGGATTAGTCCGTGGGGTGTCTTTATTTACACTGTTCGGTTGTATTGGGAAGATTGTAGGGTAAGAGGCCGGGTTGGTGCATCCTAGAACCTGACTTAAACTCAAATCGGCCTCCGTCCACTAACCATTCCAAGGCGGTAGCCGAATAAGCAGCCCATCTATATTTGTGATGTCATATACACTGCCAGTTATTTAAACTTGTAATTGTTTTGTTATCAATACGTGTGTTTGGTTGACTGTGGTCATTGCATGCTTCATTTCTTATTTAGCTGTTATGCTACTATTGCAGAAATATCCCGTTAAGCACTATTCGAATATATGAAGAGATATATGTATATAAATTTATTTTGATTATTGATTACATTCGCAATTCTACGTACTAATTAAGCCAGTTTACTGACAGTGTACTCTCTTGCAATTATAGTGTTTTCACTTCATGTTGAAATATGTATGTCATGCAATTGATTGCTATATCATCTACATATCCATGCATAATTACAGAGCTGTATTCAGCAGCATCAAGCATCGTTGTCGTCTTCTGATCAATGTCTGGAATGTTGTACCGGAAACACGTGCAATGGTAAAGGATGTGGTGATGCAGGTAATTCCATAATTATATATATTTTTATAATTATATTCTATATGTATTTTCGTTTGGTACACATACATGTTTTACATTGAACTGCGAAACTAGTGGCTCCCTAACACACATTGTATCCCGAGAGGCTCCGTTTACTCATCTATATATATCAGATAGTTAGAGGCGTTTTATTTGTGATATTATGGGATTCTATAATTGATCGGTAAATAGGTTAAATTCTCATTATAAGCAATTCTAAAAACTCATAAAGGAACATTACATGGCGTTTAGCGTCCCATTTAACAATATTTCATGTCACATCAAGTCTACTTGTAGCGTTGAGCTCAATGCTCAACTTTATAGTGCTGTCATACTGGAATATAACGCCGTAGACACCAATCTCTACCCAGAGTTGTCCTTCCTTGCATACACATACATCTCTGTCAACGTCTCACAAAATACCAAGAATTTTGGCAAACGATGTAAAACGGTGGAAATGCAAAAATTGCTTGATGACACTTAATATTTTTCTGAATTAACTTCATATGAAATGCTTATATTACAAAGAAAACAATTTTCGGCTTGAATGTTTTAAATATACAGTAAATTATGCTCAGGATTATATTGCGGTAGAATAAAGGTTTGTACTTATATGATTATGTTGTATGTATGAGCCAGTCATATAAAAGGACAATTCTTCAATATCATAAAAAGTATGTATGACAATGTGCAATTCTCTGTTAAAACTGATGTTGGATTATCCCAATCTTTTAGTGCAAAAATCGGAGTTAAGCATCGATGTATACTTAGCCCAACTCTGTTTTCACTTTATGTAAATGATTCATGTTTAATGTATGCTGATGATCTGGTTCTCATATCCAGCTCAGATACAGGTCTGCAATCTTCCCTCTCAAAGTTCGAGTCTTTCTCTAAAAATGGAATCTTGAAGTAAATCTGGATAAGACAAAGGTGATTGTCTTTAACAAATCTGGTAAACTTCTGAAAAAGTTCAGTTTTATGTTTGACCAAGAATGTATAGTTATGGTCTCTGAATATAAATACCTGGGTATTATTTTCAAACCGTCTGGTACTTTTACTGAGGGAATCCGTCATCTCAATAACAAGGCTAGGAAAGCTATTGTTTCTATAAGGAAAGCTTTAATCTTTGATAAATCAAATGTTATTGTACACTTAAAACTATTTGATATGTGTGTTCGACCAATCTTACTGTACTGTAGTGAGGTATGGGCCTTGGACCTGATTGTTAAACCTAACACCGATATTGAAAAAAGATATGACCTATTTGCTCCTGAAAAACTACAGGTTAGATATTTTAAATACGTGTTAGGAGTACACAAATATGCATCGAATGATGGTGTTAAAGCTGCATTAGGAAAATACCTATTTTCAGTCTCAGAAATTCAGTCAACTTTTGGTTTCACATCATCAACTCCAATAAAGATTCTCTTGTTCGCAAATCTTACCTAGATAGCATATCTAATAATAAAGGGTATGGTCCAACGATGCAATTTTTTCTTACACAAATATGTTTCTCACATTCTTGGGATAACCAAAACACTTTTTCAATCAATGCATTGTTAGCTTCTGTTACCAAACAATTGCAGAATAGATACGAGTCATTTTGGAAACGTAACTTAAATAATGATGCTAATATTAAACCCAATGGTAATAAGTTACGTACCTATAGGACTTTGAAGAGTTCTTACTGTATGGAAAAATATCTTCTAGCCAATGATAAGTTAAAAATTGAAGTTGCTAATCTTGTTAAACTCAGAATAAGCTGTCACAAGCCTTTTATAGAAGAAGGAAGGTATACTAAAATAGATATTAATAACAGAATTTGTAAGATGTGTAAAAATGGGGTTAAGGATGAATACCATTTTATGATAAAATGTTCCCAGTTACATTGATATTGTAAGAGCTAATTTATCAGAACTAACTGCTATTATTCCCAATTTGTCAACGTTGGACGATGAGAGTAAATTTTACCTTATTCTCGGTAGTAATGATCATGATATCAACAATATATATCAACAATATATGTATATCATTTATCTCAGAGTTTTTCAGTTTTAGAAAGACAGTATTAGGAATATAAAATTTACTTGGTGAAGTAACAACTTGGTGAAGTAACACTATATATGTGGTAGTATTTAGATATGATCTCCCTCAGGAGTGGATTTATATAAGATAACAATTGACTGTTATTATAAATATAAATAAGCATATATGGAGAGAGATATAAGACTTATTTTCTTGCTTCTCGTTTTGTAAATGCTTTGTATTTCACTGTGTATGTCTGTTTGTTTTGGTGATATTCCTATGTTTTGGTGATATTCCTACTGTTGGATAATACAATATTTGATTTTGATTTGATTTGATTTTGTACTTTGGCATATCACTCCGCCGTCAAAACTTTAAAAATCGTCCTCATAGCGTTACAGTACAGCGATTTGCTTACCAGCACTTTCCAATATCACATAGATCTTAACAACCTACTTAAACTAAAGTACTTACCTATACTATATATCAAAATGTAGATAATAAGTCGTGTTTCTTTCGATTGTTTACATGTCAATGTTGGTGGTGACTCACGGTGTTGAATCTTCATATTTTAGCTATGGTCATGTAACAAATTATCATGTGATGGCAGACTACTTTCTTAGACGTTGACAGAGGTCAATGTAATGGACTCTGGGAGAGATTGCGTAGACATTTGACATAATACCATACTCAGTCGCATTATACTGACACCGGGTATGACCAGTCCGAGCACTTCTTGTCCACTTAGTACCATTTCTATGATGCCTTTGGCGTGCCCCAGACAGAGATCGAATATATGACCTCCCGCGTGTGAGAAGGACGTTCTAAATGTCACCACCATAGTTGCGATGTATAACATAAGAACAAAAGTCAAAAGCAGTAACTCAAGTATACAGTTGAAAACAAGTTTAATTATATGTAACCACAGTATACTTGCAAGCGGCAAAATTGTCGATTATTGCAGGCGAAAGTAGATGTTCATTGTCTGTTTACAAGCACGCGGTTTTAATGGGACACTGTCCGTAAGTAAGCAGATATTGCGCGTAGCCAAATAACTTATTTTTATTTAGTCAAATGTTTACATGACAACATCAGCATAGACCCAGATAAGCCTGTAGTAATACATTCGTGAGTTTGAAAACAAAGAATTTTATTTATTGTTATATTTTCTGCTGATCTCATGACATCCACTAGTACATTAGCTTTTATATATTGTATATCTTACGTAATACATCTGGCCCGGTTAGCTCAGTCAGTAGGGATCTTGACTATTATTAGTAATTTTAGTGTGGGTTACGAGTTCAACCCCACGAAGCGGTACCTCTTTTTTGTACCGCTATTGAATTACGTCAAACAATCTTGGTTTTATTCAATAAGTATTCAATAATGGTGTGTTATGTTTGTCAACGTAATTATTTTGTATTCTATAGTCTAAAAGTTACGAACATTGTCCCTTTAAAGGGAATATGCATTTATTCAAAGAACTTAACTATTAAGAGTTCGGACAAACTTGAAAAAAGATGATCGAATAATAACTTTGGAATTTGAATGACAAAAACAAAAGATATAAACATCCGATTTAGAATAATTATTGCACCCATATCCAAGATTTTCCAATATTTTTAAAACGCTCAGTAATAAAGCTTCTTTAAATGGTATATAATACCAAGTTTGCCTAAAATATATATTTTAACAGTACATTTGCATTTAGCCTGATATGATAATGCAAATTTCTTACCAAGGATTGCCAAGTCGCAACGATCGTGGACTTATCTGTTACGACTGTCCTCATGCAGGCTCTCCAGAGGAGTGTCGAAGTATTACCATATGCCAGGAAAATGCGGTAATACTTATAATGTGTTACAATACACCTCTTCTATATAGCTTAACTGCAAACAATTATTTGTAATATAGCAGAGGTAGCACTTAACTATGGTTGTTTCATTTTACTTGATATACTTTATTTATGTTATCACTTTGATCAAGATGAACTATAAGTAGGCAAGACATATAAATATGAGGGACAATATGATATAATGATGTCTTACCGAATTTAAATGGGCTAGCTTATGTAATAACTTATATGTCGTAATTCTACTCTCAATTGAAATAGATGAAGACAAAACATATAAATTTGTGGGAAAATATCTCGTAATAGAGCCCTACCGAATGTGAGTGTTTAACCTTTTTTTAATATATTATATATCGTCATACGACACTTTATAAGTAGGCAAAACATATAAATGTGTGGAAAATATAATGCATTAACGCCTTAACGGATGATGTATCATAAACTTTGTAAAGAAATGTTTTCGCATGCTTGTATCACCTCGAGCAATTCTGGGATCTCACGAACATATTTACCTTTAAGTGCAATCCCGGAGAGCTTTTACACAGCCACAAGAGTGTTTGAAAAATTCCAGAATATGTTTCTCTAGTAATTATAGTTTCATTTTATTCCTTCATAAATGTCCCCTTAAAATAATTTTATCAAAGCAAGTATGTTTATAAATCAATTAAATTATAATACCACAGTGGCGAAACAGAGCTGCAAGAATACGACAACTTCTGTACATGTGATGATTTTGTTATATTTCTTTGTAAGACAATGCCTGAACATGTTATCTTAGATAGTTATTTAATAAAAAATGTGAAACCATTGTTGAAATGATTAATTAAATTGTATGTATTTTTAAATTCTGTATATCAATATCTAAATAATGATCAAAATAAACACGGTAATTTATAATTTCACCATTAAAAGATATATGTGACTGTCAAACTGTAATGTAGAATTAAATTTTAAGACGGTGTATAGAAACGATATCCAGATGAGAAAATCAAATGCTTCACTTGTGAAATCTACTCCGCCCAAAGTAGACCTTTACGTTTGCTCAAAGAAATATACTGCTTTTAGGCACCGCAGACGCCGACCGAAAACCTTTTTCCTGATATGTTCTCTCTATCCCCAAAGTGTCTCCCCAAACTCGCCAGAGTGCACCATGTTACCAGCGGAAAAAGGTTTAAAACGTCGGTTGTTCTTATTGATTCAGCTTTTAAAAATAACATGACATACACATAATCATCAATAGCGTTACGATTGTAATATTAAGATAAAGTGTTTTACCTTTAATGAGTATATTAATCCCCACGTCTGTTTAAATACACTATTTATTTACTTTCGTTCTGTGACGTTAACGGTTTAAAAAGTGACTCATGTAACGTTTCGTTACTTCATCGTGACGACTAGGAATGAAACAGAGATAAGAAACTCATGCGCATAGCCAGGTGGAAGCTCGGAAGCCGGAACCGTTCCAAAATGTGTTTCCTGATATAGTGTCTGGAAGCCCGAGCATACCCTGGATCCCTTTCGCCGCTCTATTCAAATGTCGGGCTTTCACTTTAGTCTGCGCCTGCGCAACTTGAACTTTTTTATTTTGACATGTTATTGAGAAATAACAGGACACTTTGATTAAAGAGGAACCAATCATAATGCAGTAAAATGTGTATTGTTTGCACTTTGTGATTATATCCACAACTAAGGTCCTGTTATCAAATTCCTCTTTTACTTCATTATAGTTAACTAACCAGGCAAACCGTTCCATTTAAAGGGAAATAATACAAGTTAACAATGCATTTTCTAGATCTGCAGTATCGAGAAGTATGCATGGGGAGTCCATTACCATTACAAGATGGGGTGTGCATCGCAACTGGTACGTAATAAACACTAAATGATCTCTATAACATTACCGGCACCCACTGTTGGCTTGATAATATATGAAATATTGTCAGATAATATATATATTTAAGAGGTCTGTGTAGTCTATGTTTAGCTTTCGCAGTCGTGTATGGACGGATTATTTATTAACCATGAATCAAAATGTGTTCAGACTTCATTTTTTTCAGTTGAATTACTTATCCTGTCGTAATTGCTTGATTTAAATGAAAAGAATGTAGAGCCTATAACATTTACAAGTTAAGTCGGATATTGTATAACGACAAACTAGACAAAATAAATGTTACGCGATCACACGAAGATTGCTGTCGTTCCCTTCTACTTTTATCTTCTCGATTGATGGAAAAGAAGATCACAACAACGCTATTTTTAAACTACTTTCAGTGTTATCCAATCAGAAGGTCGGTCCATCCCTTGGCTGTACGATCCACACCAATATGCCATTCGTGTTGCAGGGAGGACCTGTGTAACCATAATTGCACGGGGTCAAGCAATATTAATGTCGGAAGCGAGATTGTCGGTAACTAAATTTGACACGTTATACAAGGAAAGAGCCAGCGATGTGTAACACTTATACATTTTAAATCCATCGTATTTTATTTTACGTGAATGGAATTAAATATAATTTTTTTTTTTTTACAATTGTATTTAATGCAATTGAGTTTAACTCGTTTAACACGAACATCTTTACAGAAAAAACTACTATATTTGTCTTTTCAAACATACACGAAAAATATATATCTCTTCGTGCTAAAACAAGTATTGCAAATATATTTTGTTTACGTTTACAATTTAGTTAAACGAAATGACAAGGGGTTCAAATAAAGCAAAAAACGATAGCACAAATAAACAAACATAAATAAGGCCATTTTAATCGATCGTTACTTATCATTCTTTTAAACCAATTTGCAATGCTTCACGTTTAGATAAGTACTGATAAAGATGTCGAATTAAGAGTTTTGAGCATCCAAATCACTGAAAAGTATTGTATTCGCAGGGGAGACACTAATACAAAGACAGATTAGTCATGAAGTAACCAATGCGGTTTATTACCTGTATAATTATTAAAAGCAAAAATGTACTTACGATAAAATATAATAAAACACGCACGTTGTATGTAGTTTAATAAGTTTAAAGTTCTGTCATATCCTGTTCATATCCCCTCTTCCTATCCCTTTTAAAGTTAACTTAGCTTTATTAGACTTAGCACGTTTTCACATATTGTTATTGTTGTGTTGTCTGTCCGACGTGTGTGTTTACCGAATGGTTATAGTCTCGGCGCTAGTAAGAATAAAATTTAATTTGGACATATTATCAGTCCTGCAAAAGGCATGTTTCTTGATAACAATGATTGATCAAATAATAAAGAACAGTCTGACCATAACCTGTTTTACCTGGCTAGAGAAATAGCACACTAACTGTCTGTGACTACGCATTACGACAATATACTTAGTAAGGAAATGAAAGGAACACATTCAATCCATCAATTTGGGTTTATTTTATTTAAAGGAAAAAAACGGAGAAAGAGCAGTCTGATTATCAACTGATAATGGCTAATGCTTCATTTGAAATGCATGATGGTTGTATATGGTGTACACATATATATTGATGCTTTAAACAGAGATAACAACACGGGTTTTACTTAGGGTTTTCATGACAAGTTAAGTTTCAGATATACATTTCTAATAAATGTCTGTTGAAATGAGTTTACCCTTGACATGGACATGTAGCAGGAGTGCAATTTAAAATGAAAATATACAAATCGAACAGGAAAAGTAGCATTCAAGGACGACAGTCAGCCACAAACACACACAGAAACAAAGAACAACTTTAAAGATGAATAAAAGGCCAAATAAGACATCACAAACACAAAAGAGTTGACAATAGGGCTACCGCCTTTGAACGGCCAGTGGCAAAAAAGGCCGCTGGGAGTTTAAACCAGGCTCTAGGGTGCACCAAACCTCACACTTACCCTACTGTCATCCCAATAAAACGGGACAGTGTAAATAAATAAATCCCCGCCATGAACTATTCTCTAACCAGCATTACTAGGCAATATAAGACAAAGATGCTCGTGTATAAATAAATACAAAAAAAAGAGCCTAGAAAGCCACAAAGAATGTACTAAATGACTTGGCAGAAGATAGAGCAACAAGAGAACAAACCATTGAGGGCACGACAAGACATATTGCAGACAAACATATGAACGTCACCGTCCTTTTGAGTTTAGGTAGACGTCATTATAGTGTCCACAGCCTGTCCGGTCATCGCACAATTAAAAAGGAACGCATAGTGGCGAACTGTAAATGGGTCCACCACCAAGCATGCAGTGCGTTATACTTTGTCCCAGGCTGTCATTATTACGGACTTATCCATTTGATTATGACAAAATCAAAACTATGAAATAAACAAGCATGAGTGATATGCTTTATGTATTCCGTTTTCGAATATATATTTGCGTCATATATTGTTAGCAACACCGTTCCAATTCCTGTCTCGATGGATCGCCTATTCGCACGAGAGTGTGACTCTTGTACAAGCGATGTAAAATAAATGATTTCAACAGTTCATATTAAAAAACAAAACAAAATCATAACAACTATTATTAGTTAACTAAACTATATAAGCCGTGTCTTAGTAGAAACGCTACACATAAAACATGTACGACGAAAACTCGGCCAATACGAACCGGATGTCAGCCAATATGAAAACACAAGGCCAACCCGAAGGAACTCGCTAATACGAGCTTTAAGTGACGTCATTCACACGCTTTAAGTGACGTCATTTACACTCGTTAATCACGCTATAAATAAAATTAACGCTACTATAAATAAAAAATAAAATACTACTGAAGTGGAAGTAATTAGTTAATTAAGTGTTTTCAAATCGTCCGAGTTATTGGTCCTCGTGTTATCATATTGGCCCACGATCCTTTGCCTGGGGCCAATATGACAGTCCGTGAAACAAAAAATATTCCAATATGAAATCGCTTAATTATTAACATCATATAACATGTAATATTAATTTTGCTTATCATGTGTAAACGTGTTTTATTTCAGGTTGAAACCCATCTGCTCTGATAACCTACGAACTACATATCCGGAGATAGTATCACCTGTAGCCAAACTAATACTATACTAATTTAAAAGGATACTAATTTTAACATAGTTTTTTACATGTTATTCACAGAACATTTCTTTATTTTCTTCTGACGTAATTTGTTTAACCTTAGTATATTTGTAATAAACATATAATCATATAGACTAATTGTATTTAATATATTTTCACCTCGTTAAACGTCAAAGTAATTAAGCTTTCGACAAGTGAAGCTGTATAGAGCTGAAAACGTTTCCCAGTAGGTAAAACAAGTTAGGAGTACAAATAGCATATTTTGTAATCTTGTGTTCTTCGTTTCGACAAGGGACCCATGGTATTATGATAATTACAACCTCTAATCACCACCATGTAGTGTTATTATTATTATTATTATTTTTATTTCCAATTGATGACTATAATTCATCTTTGTTGTATGTGTTCTATGTGATTTGTAAATATTCTGTATTTTGAATAGTTAAAGTAATGATACATTTAAGTCACATGTACACTGAACAAAATTTCTAAGTATCAACTTTTGTATCTTAACTAATTTTCTTATTTTAAATATATTTTAGAATAGATATATGATAAGTATTTTGTTTTGACCCATAGTTTGTAAAACATTTATTTTTTGTTTAAATTGTTACATCTCTTGAGACTTACCCTGCCTTGAAATGTGCTGATAAAACACATAACATGAGTCAAAGATCGCTTAAAGATACACAATTCTTAAAATTGGTATGAAATAATAGAAAAAAACATAAAAATTTGACCCATTTATCGCAGATTCTCCGTCTATAAAAAAATGAAATATGGATAATCTTAAATTACCTCGCTTTAAATTGAATATTGTTTGAAATTCAAGTAACTGTAATTCAGAGTTAACATTAAATATTTCGAAAATTTCTTTTGCAAACGCATTTGTAGTGGTACTGCTAGTAAAACATGATGTCAAAATAATTTTAACTGGCATATTTTAGAATTAAGAACATCGAAAGTATCACTATTTCGAAGTACTTAATAAAATCCTATATACCCAGTTGTATAAGTGTTATAACTTATTTGTAAGAAAACACATTGAGTTAAAAGTTTTAAAATATGTTCATGCAATCAGAGCAGACGATTTACTAGTTATTTTGAAGTTAAACCGTATCTCTAATCAAGCTCAAAATACACAAAACAATGAGAATATTATTGACATAGCAATTTGGTTTAGTGTATTGTTTGTATGCCATTTATATGTTGATTTGTATTTATTTTTACTACTTGTTTACTCTCCTATTCTTGAGGGAAATAAAGATATACTACTACCACTATTGCGGAGACTTTCGGCGAACGCTTCACAAGAAGAAGAATACTCTGCGATTGCCGATTATGCTATCGTAATTTGAAAGTGTTGTAACGGTTATCAATTCCGAAGATTGCTAATATTGTTGAAATAGGTCAGTCCGTTTGCTTTAATAAACTGAACCAATTTGAAGGTTTGTAGGCACTATTGAAGTTTGTCATGTAAAAGGCTATGAATGAAGGTGATGAACGCTGGTGGCTGGATGTAAGTATTTTTGGTGATAAGAAATTCGCTGCCTTCATATCTGGTACATGTGCCTGGTAAAACTTGTTGCACGGATACGATCCACATCCGTAACGACAATACACGACCAGTTGGGATCTCGCCGCATACTAGTAGTTCATCCAATAGCAATGTTGTATGCTTCTTGCTGTATCGTAGTCCGTTGTTGGAACACGTTCTGTGACATACAGCAACGTTGTTTATGATTATTTGAGATAAAAATTAATAAAGTATACGAAATAAAACACCGTTCACGCTGAATTATGGTCATTTGAAAATGATAATTTCACGAGCCAGAAAGTCGAAATAAATTATTTTTCTCGTTGACATTGATCAACATTGTACGACTTGTGTGCCTGTTCAGGTCACGCATCAAGCATGTCAAGTCCAGTGATATTTCAAAGATTATAACACGAACTGTCGAACTAGACTATAGTGCGGAGGTATTAGAATGATCAATTATAGAATGTCTGAAACGTCTATTCAATTAATTTCAAAGTATAACTAATCAATGAGCAAAACTATAATTTGAAATACCATATGCCGCTGATTTACACCCTTCATTTGGGCTAAAAGTGCTTCCTTCGCGAAGACACTCAATATTTCGGCATCATTTATTAGTGCGTGTATATAAAAACTCCATAAATACAAGTCTGAGTTTCCTTGTTTTCGTCTTATAATACCATAGGTTTAAATATAATATTGGTACAATGTAATCAAAAGTTAATAATATGCAAAAATAAATTTGCTTTAAACTATTCCTATAATTAACATTAATGATTGAATAAATGCAAGTTATGTAAATAAAACAACAACAACAAAAAACAACAGAACAACTAAGGGACGCCGTGAGTTTTTCAGAAATCAATATTGCCGGGTGTTCCTTTAACCATTAACCCGCTCAGCTCGACTATAATAGCCTTTGCGTCCAATGTTAACCGAGATCAGCCTGATCTCGTAGGCTGATCAGTGTTTGCAATGTACGGCTGCTGATCAGTCATTTCCCTCAAACACCCCTGTCACATAAACGGAATAGTTTTAATTCAAAGAAAGAACACCATTATATAGATGTAGCGGGTTAAGGGTTAACGTAACTTGAAACATATCAAATATAATAATGTATTAAGGATGATTAAAAAACGGTTAATACTGTATACTAATAATTTACAATGCTTTTCATCGCATATAAGCGAAAAAGCATATTTAATGTATTTAATTATAAAAGGGATGCACCTTAAATCACATTACGTGGTCCCGCCTAAGCGATAGGAAAGATTATATTAGCAGGATTTTATAACGAATATTTCGACAATAAAACATGTTTAAAAACTTATTTTATTGAGAGAAATAAAAGCGATAACCTGTTTAAAATTACCTATTACATGTTTTAATTGTTACAATATGCAAACTTTTAAAGCCGAAATTAAGGTTTTATTTCATATCCCAGCCAACCCCGTTTTCGCTTCTTCGAGAAGAGTTGGATGGGGTATGAAAGTTAATAATCGGACCACGTAATGATTACCTATTTGTAACTTGATATTGTAGTCATATTATTTTCCTAAGAAAATATAAATAATTGCAGCTGCGTGACGGATTAAGTTAAATTGAGATCAAACTGCCGCTAACGCTCGTGTAAGTGATGCGCTAAGGAATTACGTGTTTTAAAATGAGTAGATAAGTAAAGAAAATAATATGTCATTTTTAAAGTCTTGAATATATAACAAAGTCTTATAAATAAATTAGACTTTGTTGTACAGCCACTACTCTCTCGGATAAAAATAGAACCGTAATTTAGATTAGATAGGTTGCTGGTAGGTTCTTGAACGATTATAAAGTCAATTTATGTGTTGCCAAACAAACGAAAACTAGATTAATCTTGTATATTTTACCAAACTAACATAACTCATGATAGGGAGCGCGAAAGTTGTTGCACCTTATAGTATTTATCGAAAACGGAGCCTTAAAACGTAATTTCAGACCGTAAAAACAACTCAATCTCAATTCTAATGCTTTTCTATTTAAATGCCAGAAATATAAAGTAAAATCATACATACATACTTGCTTTTCTATGAAAACTCAAATTCATCGGTAACGGCATTTTGTTGATGTCATCCAATGACGTCGCTTGTTACAACGTTATGTGATGTCACGTACTTTTCAGACGGTAAATCGGGCATTTTACGGTCGCAAATTTGAGACGTTGGCCAATGGAGTTACGCGTTACATTATAGCTGCATTATAATAAATATTTTCTCCGTTGTGTCGTTAAAGCACACACATGTCCATGCCATTAAACTAGCAGCAAAGGAATCACGCTTAACAAACCTAATTTTATGACGATCGTTGTGGCTGTTCCTGATGAAGCAGACTCCTCTCCAATAACGTCCACCTAACTGAAACGTCTCCTCATCAGATGTAACAACGTCTTAACATTTATCATTTTTGAGTTTTAAGTAGATCATACAAGACCATTAAATTTGTTTTCAATGTTTTAATACAATTTTCAGATTATACCAGCAGCAGTTTGCTATACTGTATGTTTAGCTTCTCCTTGACAATTTAAAAGTTATGAGCCATGTAGCTAGTTCCTTTGCCAATACATCTGAACACCCTTCGTCAGGCGAATGCTATTGATGCACCCTAGTAAGTAAATGTCATATTCACAATAATTAACCACTTTAAGACTACCTTCATAGGATTGATAAGACTTCACACGTTTAAACACTATGCGTCTACTCTATCGTCATGTATTCACCTAACCACCATGAAGGCACCAACACATTTACATAGATGCATTGTACCGTGATGAACAATGTGTACACTATTATGTTATCGTGCTAGCTTGCTTCATTTGAGTATTTTATACAGTTAATAAATAAGTTAATATACATCCAGTGCTGTATCATTAGTGCAAACAGTACAATGTGAAGAACTAGATTCCTCGCTGTTTATTACTGTATAGACATCACAAAATTAACGGCTGTATTTATCGGACGAATGAATCATATATAATCTAAAATGTATGTTATGTAAATGAAATGTATACGGTTATTCCACCAGAAGTAGGTATAAAAGAGGAGTAAAAATACTTACAATTTTAATAAACAAACGATGTGACACCCCAAACACCAAATAAATAAAATGTTAAATAAGCCAGGCATTTGACATCACAAACACAAACATGTTGACAATAGGGCTACCGCCTTGGAACGGTTAGTGGCAAAAAGGACGCTAGGGTTTAAACCAGGTTCTAGGGTGCTCAAAAAGTAGATATTCCAGGACTTATATCAAGCATGTCGTGGGGGAATAGAGGGCCGACTTAAAATTGACAAATAAGTATATGTTCTATTGTAGTAGTACAAAACATATTAATGAGCCTTACAATGAATCTTCCTTTAAGTATTTATTATTATTCACACTAGCGTTTGTTAAGTACTGTGTGGCAACCTTAAAATGTTAGCCCGACCGATCAGTTATTACTTGCTGGTCCTTTGAGATCATCAAGCCCAATCTTTGTGGCGTTAAAGTAGAATATCGCTTAAGCCTGTGCTAGGAGGCGTGAGAGATCTTGCACTTGACATTACCTCTCACGCACAGACTCAATAAAACCGAGTCTGCTACTTTTATCTCTTGTTTGTGTTCGGTGATTCCAGGGGATCTCCCTCTCAGTCATTATTATCATTCACACTCGTGTTTGTTTCGTGCTGTGTGGCGGCGGTAAAAGGTTGACCCGACTACAAATCAGTAGTGTTATTACTTACTCGTCCTTTAAGATCATCAAGCCCAATATTGGTGGCGTTAAAGTAGAATATCCCTTAAGCTTGAACTAGGAGGCGTAAGAGATGTTGCACTTGACATTACTTCTCATGAACAAACTCAATAAAACAGAGTTTGCTACTTTTATCTCTTGTTTGTGGTTTTGCTTCCAGTGCCCCCTTTTCAGTAATTATTTTTATTTATAAGTAAATTCATTCTAAACAGTAAATTTTGTCTGATTTGGACATACCGTTTAAACCGTTGGCATTCCTGTGCACCTTTTGTCGCAGATTTGTTTTTATATTGCTACGAACATGACTTTATATTAGGCCTTCTCCAGATACACAGGCTAATGTCATCGACGTTTTTAAAATATACCTCACGCTATCTGGATGATATACTTATTTTGGATAATCCGTTCTTTTCTTCTTCTATGGTTCCTAACAGTTATCCTCCAGAACTAAAATTAAATAGAGCTAACGTTTCTGATTCTGTCACTCCGTTTCTTGATTTACATCTTTCTATTGAAAATGGAGTACTAATAACTAAAACGTAGGATAAGAGAGATTATTTTAATTTCGATATTGTGAATTATCCACATTTAGATGGGGATATCTCCAATACCTATTCTTATAGCGTGTATATTTCTCAGTTAATTAGCTATGCCAGAGCTCGTAGCCATGTTGAGGAATTCAACTTTCGTAATATTAACGTTACTGAAAAAATCCCCCAACAGTGTTACCGTTACCATAAGTATCTGGTCGACAAAATAATAGCAATCTTAAAACACTTCTGCGACAAGGCTTATCACAACCCGTCTTTTATGGAGCTGTGATTTACAAACTTAGAAAGATTATCGGTCGTGATAATTTTCATTAGTTATTTATTAAAATTATTAGAAAAAAATATAAACAGGGGTTACGACCGAAGTTTTCTGCGGCGCACTACATGCTTATTTGTAGACCCTTCTACAGTTTACAATTATGCTTTCCTCTTTGATTGTGCATCGACCTGAAGGGCTGTGGACTCTATGACAACGTGTTCCTAAATCCTTTAAGGCTGGAACCGTTTGATGAATGTCCTTCACTCCGTTTAGTCGGGTCCTTAACGGTTTCCCCCTTGATGCTCTGACTTCAGACAAATCATCGAGTATATATGAGATTAGCTTCTTAGGTTCGACTTATTTTTGATACATTCTCTACATGAACATTTCTGTGTTTTACTTAAAACACCTATCTATGCTTTCTCAAATGTAAGAGGTTAACCTGGCGGGGATTATTGTTATTTACATTGTCCTGTTGTTTAGGGATGATGACAGGGAAAGAGTGAGGTTTGGAGCACACTTGAACCGGTTTAAACTCCCGGGTGGTCCTTTTGCCAATGACCGTCCCAAGCGGTACCCTTGCTGTCAACCCTTATATGTTTGAGATGTGCTTTTTCTACTTTTACTGAATGTGTTTGTAATGTACTTTTTGAATCACCTTTGCGTTGTAATACTTGTTGGAGTGACTGTATTCTGTGAAAGATACTCTTCCTGTTGTACTTATAACCTTTTCTTTTCTATGTGTGCTATCTTATGTTACACACTTGGGTTTAATTTAACATTTAAGTTCGATTTCAAAATCGAAGGAGAATCCAAATTTTAGGACTGAACAGCACCGTGCTTACACCATATGTTGATTGATATGATCATTATTATCCACTATCATTCTCTTTTTGAACAATTTTTAAAAATTGAAAAATATATGCCCTTACGTGGTCCGAGTATTAACTTACCCCATTCAACCCCCTTTTCGAAGAAAGGAAAATAGGGTTGGCTGGGTTATGAAATTAAACCTTAATTTCGGCTTAAACGTTTGCATATTGTAAAATTAAAACATGTAATAGACAGTTTTAAACAGGTTATCACATTTGTGACAGTAACATTTTTTTAAACGTGTCATCCCGCCTTAATTCCATTAGGCGATGGGAAAGCTTATATAAGCAGGATTTTATAACGGATATTTCGACAATAAAACAAGTTGAAAACATTTTTACTGAAAATATTCCGATAACCTGTTTAAAATTACCTATAAAAAATAATGATTTTGAAATATGCAAACTTCAAGCCGATATTAAGGTTCTATTTCATACCCCAGCCAACCCCGTTTTAGCTTCTTGGAGAAGGGGTTGGATGGGGTAAGAAAGTTAATACTCGGACAACGTAATGAATATAAAAGCGTCATTCATCTACTTTTAACAATTTTCGTTTCATAATATAACATTTCGCAGATTAAAATTGCAATTCAAATAATTTGAAATAACTACAATTGAAAAAGTTTTAATGTTTTAAATGGGAAAATGAAATGAATTATTTGAAATAACTACAATTGAAAAAGTTTTAATGTTTGAAATGGGAAAATGTAAGTTTTTAACAGTTCCAATTTAATTTTTCGATTTTCTAATACGAATTTAAGTTCTTTTATTGGTGTGTTCTGTTATTGGTGTGTTTAAATCCAATTGACGCACGTGACATAATGAACTTATGGTTTTAAAGTAGAATATCGCTTAAGCCGGCGCTAGGGGGCGGTAGCCCTATTGTTAACCCTTTTGTGATGTCGTTTGCATTTTTATTACCTTTGCCTTCTCGTTTGTCTGTTTGCGTGTTTGTTTTTATGTTTTGTGGATGACTATCGTCCTTGAATCCTGCTTTCCCTGCCCGTGTTTGTATCTTCCTTCCTTGCAAGTTATATAACCTCTCATGAACAGACAGAACAATACCGAATTTGCTACTTTTCTCTCTTGTTTGTGTTTGCTGCTTTTAAGAGATACCGTTTATGTTGTTGAGACAGATGTATTTTTATCACACTAACCTTTGAAATCCAAAAGATATTTAATAAAGCTTTCGGAAAAAAATAAAAAAAAATAAAATGTTTTTCCAAAAAATACTGTCTCATGTTTGAATTTTAATTATATTGATAAGCTGAAACCATTCAAAACTTCAATAAAGTTGCATTTATTTTATTGTTTAGTTTCCTATATTTCTTTAATTGTGAACTTGTTTCATTTACAATTAAATTCTTTTTTATTATTAAACATTCACTAAAAAGATATCACAGAATTCAGGTATTTCAAAATATAACGGCAGAACTATTTTAACATATTTTACCTCCCTTCATTTAATTTACATTTCGCTTTAAACCAAGTTAGAAAAACTCCCTCTATATTTAATTTGGGAATTCAAAATTGTATTGTTTTACCTTTGGATGATATAAGAATAGTCTAAAAACATATATATCTGTGTCATAAGTTTGATTTGTAGAGAGAGGCGTGTTGTCTATTATTAGTTTTATTTCTTCAACGCATTGTGTGTCATTTAACTTAGAGGCACTTCATTTCCAGATGTTTTATAAAGTGGCCAGGTTCAAATTGTTTATTAGTAATGTCCTCTACGATGGTATGAACTATCTTATGCAAATGCATCTAAATCAGTATATCAAGTGCTTGATATTAAAAGGCAATAATCCAGTTTGTTTACTCTCCAATCCAGCTTGTTTACTGGATTTTACTAAGAGTAGTTTATTTTCTAAATTCTGTTCTCTCCAGCAATTAATAAAATGTTGTATTGCAATAATTTAAAAAGAAGGAAATCACGGGCATTTGGAAAATTAATATTCATAAAAATGTATGTTTTGATCTCCGAGTTATCACATTACAATATCCGGTATTTATGCACTTGTTATCATATTTCGCTAATGTATATCTCAAGTTCCAAAAGAAATGAAATGTACACATATACCAATCAGGAAAATAATATTTACAAATAAGCATGCTACCATCTGTGTCAGGTCTTGTTATATTTACATTAAAATCAAATTAGTATTAATTGAACGCGATACCGTCTGGATTGACCTGTAAATCAATTGAATAATTGAAACCCAAAAGTGTCTTATGTGATTTTATTTTTTCTTAATAAGATTTGTAATTTTAAGAAAAAACATATATAACTGTCGATAAAGAAATTTAGCATTCAAGGACTACAGTCAACAACAAATACGCACAGAAAATAACAACAACTACAATAAAAAGATGACATCACAAATATGAAAGAGTAGCCAAAAGGGTTAGCGCATTGGAACGGTCAGCGGAAAAAAGGCCAGTGGTGTGTGTGGGGGTGTAGGGGGTGTTAAATCAGGTTCTAGGGTGCAGCAAACCCCACTCTTACCCTATTGTCATGCCAATGAATCGGGACTGTGTAAATACAGATATTCCTGTCAATTTGTTTTATTTTCTAACAAACAAGGCAGCATTTATCATGTTGTATATTCTTTAGCAAACAAGGTAGCCTTATTAATGTTTAAGATATTTAGACATGTTTGGCCATGCGTATATATAATAAAATGTCAACGTAATGAAGTATTTTAATTATTACTAATTCTATTGGTCTTAATTATATTGCTTGAAAATTATCTCCTTTTTAGTATTAATGGCATGCAGACAGTGTTTGTTTAGTGCTGTGATGCGGCTGTTGTATGTTTTAAATCTTGTCGAACCCTTAGTGGTTTGTTCTCTTGTTTCTCTGTCTTCTGTCAAGTCATTACGAACTTACTGTACTTGCTTTGTGGCTTGCTAGGCTTTTGTGCTTTGACATTCATATATACCTGAACATTGATGTATTATACTTATACTGCTTATAAGTGCTGCACTGTTTGTTAAATAATATAACCTGGCGAGGATATCTTTATTTACAAAGTCCCGTTTTATTGGGATGACAATAGGGTTAGAGTGAGGTTTGGGGCTACCTAGAACCTGGATAAAACACCAAGCGACCCGTTTTGCCACCCAAGCCGGTAGCCCTAATGCATTACGTGGTCCTGCATTAATTCCATTAAGCGATGGGAAAGCTTATATAGTTATTTCCTAGCTTTGGAGATTTCCATTTCTGTGTTTAACTAATTTGTATCGTCTAGTTATACATTAGCGTGTCTGTTTTGTTTTTTCAGTAAGATAATCTAGCTCTACAATTCTATATATATTAAGTACGTTTCCTTCTCACTGAGGGTTAATCCAGTATCAGCGCAAATGGTTTCTCGACACAAACCAGTCACGGTTGCGCAACAATAGTGGTATCGGTTGTGCCGAAAATAGTCAGTGATTCTCAGAGATGTCTGTTTACCAACGTGGATTTTCATTATTCATTAGCGATCAAGTTGTATATTTCAAGACTGGTATGACCTTTTTACAATGACTTACTGTGATGTTAATGTCATAACCTTTATTATGAGTGTTGTATAATGTATAAGACGGTCACACAAGACAATCGTGCAGGTTAGAAAGAAGGCATAAATCGCAAGCATAAATCATCTATTCCTATGACTCAGCAGACAACCATAACTTTCACATAAAACAAGGTCCAAATAAGTGTCATTAGATGACAAGCTGTACTATACATGAATAAATCGCGAACTTGTGACTAATTATTCCCAGAATTTACCTTAGTTTCCATAAATAGGCCTATGATTACCTCGCCCCCCCCCCCCCCCCCCCCCACCCCACACCCACCACACCACAAATAGTAATTACTAAACGTCAATGAATACAATCCATAAAAGGCATGTGCACTTACACTTTAACTACGATCTAAGTAAGAATACCAGCTATTTACTTATGGGGCCTTTACACAGGGTGGCAATCTTTGTGCCTCCCGCGTGCGACCATAAAATGTGCCAGGTCGTCGTTGGAGGCTCAAAGGAGGCAGAATGGTTGCCTAGGTCGTTCAAAGGTGGTACACAGGAGGTTCAGACATCGCCATGGACGCCATGGTCGCCGTGAATGTTTGAACATGTTCAAAACAGTCGCACAAAGGTCGCCGAGGAGGTTGGTTGCTCAATGGTGGCTCAAAGGAGGCAGAAGGGAGGCACAAGCATTACCGTGGTTGCAGAATGGAGGCACAGTTGTCGCCCAATGGTCGCCAGGTAATAGATGCGTTCTGCTGCAATTTTGTTTGGCTGAATGGTCGTCCAGTGATCGCCGTTAGTTGCCGTTGGTCGCCGATGATGGCACGGAGGAGGCACAGAGGAGGCTCAATGGTTGCCCAAACATTGCTCGGGGGTCGCCTATGTAGCCTATATTCGCGTTGGTTGCCGTAGGTTGCACAGGGGAAGCACAGGTGAGGCAGGCAGGTGGCTCAGTGGACGCACAGGTCGTTCGTAGATCGCCATGAAAATGCCCGAAAATTGCATTTTTGGTGGTTCAAGGGAGGCACAAGGAACGCTGGAGCAGTTACATAGAAACATGATTTTCTGGGTTTAGGCGACCATTGAGCGTCCTTGCCATGAAAGGGTTGACATGAAGTCTATAGCAAATTGTAGAAGATATATGAGAGGAAAATAGCAAGCAGCCATTGTACCACAGCATTTGCTTGCACATATTGTCTCTGGATATAACATCATACATATTAGGTGTTTGGAAATCAACAGTCATTACCATTCTCTTGAAAACTACAAATTGTGAACACTTAGAGACCCAGTTGCAGATTTGAATAAAAGCATAGCTTATACAAATGCGTTTGTACCAGCGTTTTACGTAAGGAAGAACACTCGATAGGCTAGCAACAATTGTGCTGGTAAATATTGATAAGATGTCAGAATTGAATTGACATATCTGCAACCCAGGTTAGAGTCATTATTAAATTTGTTAAGTTTACACATCTCTAGTACATGTAGTAGTCATCTCGAAATCCATGTGTAAGGGTAAAAATCTGCAAATAATCAGCAAAACAACGCCATGTGGTCTATACATTTCAGTTAAGGATGAATCTTGGTAACCACTCATCACATTTTTTGATGTAATGTCCGTAGAATTTAAAACATGATGTATTGTACTACACAATTCAGTGATATTATTTATAACTCCAAAGGCAGCATTCAGCGCACTTCCAATATCGCCTAATATAAATACACCTACACCTTCAACATGTTCAACTGGCTTGCGGAACGTCGGTGGTTCTACCCAGGTACCCGCCCGTGCAAGAAAATTGCCCGGAGGGGCACCTGGGGTCTTCCTCCACCAATGGAAGCTGGAAAGTCGCCATATGACCTTAGCTGTTGGCGCGACTATAAAATCCAATTCAGTTCAGTTCAACATGTTCAACAATGCACAATCTTTATTCGTTGAATGAAATCATCACACAATACTGGCTTAAGATTGCCAATGGACCTGTTCATAAAGTTATCATTAAAAGCAAATGTAATGCTTTTTGTAGTTTCTGTATCACATTCTTAATATGATTTTGAGCCTGTTCATGGGAGGTAATATAAGGTGCAATACCTTTCATGGCACCAAGCACAGGCTTAAGCGATGACTCACATATTGGGTTTGATTATCCTAAAGTACCAGTAAGTAATTACGCTACTGATTTGAAGTTTGTCTAACACCACAAGTGTCAAAAATAGCTTTACCACATTGAAACGGCAAGTGGTAAAATGCATCTGGGGGTTTAAATCAGGTTCTAGGTTGCACTAAATCTCACTCTTATCCTACTGTCATCCCAATAAAACAGGACAGTCTAAGTGAAGAAATCCACCCAGGCTATATCCTTTAACCAACTAGGCAACATTAATAGGCAATATAAGTATAACACAAAGATGATCATGTATATATGAATATAAAACAAACTTGAACGAGAAGTAAAATCATTTTCTGAACCATAATGTTATTTGAGTAACTCGGGACGTCTTTAAAATGATTACAATACTATAATAACGATTTTTAGACTTTTTTGTTGTGTCCCCGCAAAAATATAAAGAAGATGTAAACATTGTGTTCATTTCATTATTTATGTACATGCTAATTAAACGTCAGCTTTCAGAAGGTCATCTATTAAATATTGCAATGATAATCATGATTAAAAAATATTGATTTTCAGCGATTTTTGTTAAACAAGAAATTGCAGCACAGCTGCTGGGAATAAATGTTGGACAATTCCGAACAAAATATTAATATATCAGGGGTCAAGCTAGGGAAGAAGGAGAGCACAGCGAAGAGGAAAATGCGAGTGGATAACATTCACAATTATTTTGTTGTTGTTTTTTAATAAAATTGGATGAATGATCTATCTGTTGTCAATTTTTATTTAAATATGCGATATATCTAGGCTTATATAATTGATACATGTAATGGTAAGGATCTGGTGCGAGGGCTTTAACATCCGGCAAGCATAGACTAACACTGTCTGTCCGATTTTAGGGGTCTGATGGTGTGGAGTTTGTGGGGATGGAGAACATCTGGTTTGCCCTTGTTATCTGGGGTGAATTGAACGTTGTTTAATGGCTCATCGACACATTATATGTTATTTGGAGCCGTCCCGAGAGAGGATAACACACATGCTAGAACCTGACATACCATTACTATAACGAAAATATTCCTGTATAGATTGTTCTTTAAGGTGCTAGGAGGATAGACTCCGATACACAAAACCTCCTAGTTTACGTCTCCATCCCATGACGAGACTAATGAAAAGTATCTTGCTGTAGAACACAAAGATGAAACTCAGTGCTGATGGTGAGGCTTGACCCCAGTTTCACCGGATTTCAAGTCCAGGGCCACGCCAGACCCTTTATAAAGCAGGAAGCGGTATTTAAACTATTCCTGTCAAACGTTTTAATGGAACTGAGACCAGACGCACGGTTGCGCTCGCAATCATCATGTGTGTGTTTTGATGACGACTACAAATACACGTAAACAATTAAGCCGATTGTAAGAGACACACATTTTGTTAATTTTTTATACACTCGGCTTCTGGCATTTACAACACCATTTCCCATGTTAACACTAATTGTCATACGTTATAAAATATGAAATTGTAAGAGATTTGGGGCTTAGTGAAGCTTATGGCAGTGTGATATGTGATTTTTAAATGTTCGGGACCTCGCTTCGTGCGATTAGTTTTTGCTACTCGTAATTTATACTACTGGACACATTTTACCACTGAATAATTGTCCAGCAATTATTGTCAGTATGAAATAAATCAGAGACACATATTCGTTATAGATCTCTAGATAACATGAAATAATGTACTTGTTTTACAATCACTCACACATATAAAGGCATGCTATTATGAAATGCCTGGTTGAAATCAATTCTGTTTGTCTGTTAGACAGTAGAGTTGTCAACAGAAGAGGTTTGATATTGTGACCTTTCACCGCTCGTGCTACACACTTTATAAAGACAGTTAGCTTTAAAACAATTTTCATCTAAGACGTATGTGTCTTTATAGGTCTTCGCTTCGCGATGCCCGCTACTGCTGGCATAGCTACCTATTAGGCCAAAAGGCCCGGGCCTGCACATAATTTTCGCATGCATAATTGAACAATATAAGAATGAAATAATGGTGTTAATCATTTGTGTGATTTTGCTTAAATGTTTATTAAGCAAGTGTGATTTTGCTTAAATGTATATGGAAATATACACCAAAACGCACCAGCATGCCCGGACCCCACTAGAAACAGTCGGACCTGCACATAAAAAAGGTCTAGCTACGCCCCTGGCCAGTCTTCGCTTTGCGAAGCCCAAACAAATCCAATCAAATCAAACTGGTTTGTTATGTACTGTGATGTTACTAATTATTGGCCCGGTTATTGGTCCAAGGACTGTCATACTGGCCCAAGGCCGAAGGCCGCGGGCTAATATGACTGTCCGAGGACCAATAACCCGGACAATATGAAAACACTGAATTAATCACAATTTTATTAATTAACTTCCACTAAATTAGAATTTTTTTTGCGTCGCATGATGTGTAGATTTTATAGTATAAATGCAGTTAGTTAATAAAGTATATTACATGCAGTTCTCTTCGAAAATGTCAACTAAGGTCAACCATGGAATTGAAGAACATCGTGGCTGTAGGCTTCGTTTCGCGAAGCTTACCAAAATTTAATTGCTTAATTTAATGTTCGGGGCTTCGCTTCCAACTATGGTTGAATACAGGAGATATCCTCCGTTTTTGTATGCGACGTATATGTTAAGGTAAAGATGAGTCCAATGTTCCAGATGCATCTGAAAATACCCCCATCCCTCCTCCATTGCCAGATCGCATCATGCATTTACCTAACTTTACTTGCAAATAGGCCTAGTGCAAAGCAATTAGCACATTTTCCCGCATATGATGTCATGTTTACATTGTTGCATGAAGTCATATTTAATGTCAGTTGTCGATGTAACAGTTACACTTTTGACGTCACATGCTGCTTCTCACAAGTTTTTAAAGTAAGAAATGAAAATTTAAGTAACTTAAAAATACGCTTATAGGTAAAATGACACCAGTGATGTAAATTGTATTCAGCTGACAATGTACAAAGATGACATACATAAACAAATACATGTATTCGTTTGTTACACAGCGGATTTTAAGTTTTTACGTGTTTTGTCTATTCTGTTTTATTACAAACACAAATTCTAGGCATTTACAAATCGACGATTGTTTCGAAAATTTAAGTGAAATTTGAGCTTTTAATCAAATTGATAATTACAATTTGTTCTTATAGCGAGAAAAAAGACGGAAGTAATAACGTCAAGAAAAATTTTCTTCTACAAGCCTGCAAAATATCCTTACAAATTGGAAAAAGTACTTTTTTCTACCCAAAAAAAAACGTTTCATGACCGTCCATACAATTTCACGCGGAAATAATGAGATTTTTTTCAATCAGGTGCTTTCAACAAAACACTTTTAAAATCACTTTTTTATTATTAAAATTCATAACGAATTTATACAAGCCATTTCCTTATAAAATAACCATTATTTTTATATTCTACTTTTTAAAAAATGTGCCGTCTGTGTTGTGTTATTATACAAATTATCTCCAACAAAAAAGCAGTGAAATAGTAAAATGTCGGCTGTTTATCGATCGACTTCGGTTATTTTTATTTTGTAGTTCTATTTTTATGGAGATTTTAAGTGATTAAAATGACAAGAACATGAACGATGAGTTTAATCCTTCTTCTAGCAGTATTTAAATTTTCAAGAAATTTGAAAAAAGTTATTTTTGCTACCCCAAAAAACGTTTGATCAACAATTTCCGCAAGCGTTTCGAACGTTGTTTTGTGTAGTGCTGTTACACGGCATATGAGTAAACAGAGGTTAGCTCACTGCGAGATAAATTCTGAAACTAGCTTATTACCGTTAATGAACAAAATGTCAATCAGCAGCTAACTATTTATAAATAAATCGGTAACATGATAGATCTTTTAAATTCTAATTTTATTACAAATATTGCAACAATACCGTGTTTTCCCGAAGTGCACATTCCAACACCACAAGTTACAAGAATTGTGACGTTAAAATCGGTTTTTGAAAGTGTCACAGGGTGAAAATATGCACGCGGACAATGTTTGTCAATTCTCAAGGATGCGTGTGCTTATATGTGTTTGTTTGTTTTTGATCGGGGAGCCCTTTAAAACAAACAGCATAGGCTATTATACCTCCGACCGCGCCCACTCCCGCCCCTCCCGCTTTACCCACCCCCAAAAATGTGGTTATGGGTTTACATATGTGTAACAGTCTGTAAGGTCATTTGGATTATAGACTCAAACAATATGAACTATGGGTTTATTGATTGGAAAAACAACCTCAGATGGAGATGAGATGGAGATGAAAATTCCCATCAGATATGCCATCACCAGGGGTCGAGTCCAGCTCTTAGGTGCAACAACTTATCCACTGTTTTACCGAGGCCACTGACTCAAATCAATTACAGGTATCATCATTGTGATTTAAAAAACAACATCTAGCCTACCCCCTACCATGATACTCTGCCCTGAATGCCTGAATGTCTAATCACACACAAGTGGGTCTTAGAATGATCCCAATGAAATGAAACATGTGGTAAAACAATCGTACCTCAACCGAGACTCAGTCTCGGATCCAGTGACAGCACTCAAAATTGACAGAATACTCTGGTGGTAAGGTCGTCCTTGTTTAGATTCCCCTCCAAGAAAGCGGGCATGACATATAGTGTTACCCTTCACTCAACTTAAATGTGTGTTAAAAATAAGATAAATAATTATTTGTGACATATATATTCTAGTAAAGTGTACCACGTACCATCTTGGACTTCCTGCGCCCCGCCAACCTTGACCTCCCCCCTCCCCCCACCAACCCAAGGAACAACCGCGCCCCTTGGAACCCCAATCACTCTTGACATCCACTGGGTCTTGACAGCTACGCGAACACCGGATAGTAGCAAAATAAATTCAGTTCGCCATTAGAAGACGCGTGGGCTTGTGAGATGTACACATGTCTTCCTTTCTTTTTAAATCACATTTTTTGTCTAGTTTGTGCAAAATACATCAAGCGGGGATCAGTTGGTTACCTCTACTTCAGTATTACCCCAAATATAATTTTGCTACTGTCGGTCCCTTCGCTACCTCCATTTCGATTTCTGAATGGTGACAATTTCTCTTCATAGCCTCTATCTTTTCTAAAAGTTTGTAGTCTCTGTATAGGTCAAACTCGTAATCGTAAAGAGCGATGATAGTAAAATCTCCATGAATAATTGGTGCAAGTATTTGAAATATGGAGGCAACTGATTGGTTGAGAAAGTAGAGCAAACACTAATTTAAGATGGGAGTTTTAAAATAACAAGAGCATGATCTTTTTTATGATAGAAAGGACTCACTATGTACTCAACGGAACTCGTTATATACTCGGTTTTGGGATAATACTCTTTTTAAGTTTCATGGGAGACACACGTCACCAGAGTGCACACAATTGCTCTCGGAGGTCACTGGTGCGGAAATTGTTACATATATGTCATGTTTAATAAAACTGGCAATGTACTTAAACAGACTCCCAGGGCAAAGACAGTATGCTCCATTTAATTGTAATACCACATTTTATCTGCAATGTGACTTCCCTTTCTTTCCAACTATGGCTGATGATATTTATCCTGAAGAACTTCAGCTTAATAAAGCTTAATAAAGCTAATATATCTGATAATAACGTTTCTTTTCTGGATTAAGATCTCTGGATTGAAAATGGTGAAATAATTAGCAAAATCTATGACAAGAGAGATGATATTAATTTTGACATTGTAAATTACCCCCACTTGGATGGGGATGTTCCCCGATCAACTTCTTATGTGGTGTATGCGTCTCAACTTATTCGTTTTTCAAGAGCTTGTACTCGAATTGAGGACTTTAATATTCGTAATCTTTGTATAACTAAAAAGCTACTCAATCAGGGTTACCGTTACCATAAACTTCGTAAAACCTTTGCAAAATTGTATTATCGTAACCCTGATCTTCTTTCCAAATATAAAAGTAATTTAAGGACTCTTTTGCGACAAGGACTATCACAACCTGACTTCTATGGTGATGTGATTTATAAACTTCGTAAGCTTCTTGGTCATGATCACTTTCATACTATCTTTGTTAAACTTGTTAAAACGTTTATCAAAAGAGGTTATTTCCCTATCACATTGCAACGTACTGCATGCTTGGTGGTTGACCATTTTACAGTTCGCCACTATGCTTTCCTCTTTAATTGTACGATGACCGGACAGGCTGTGGACCCTATGATGACGCCTACCTAAAGCCCATTGGGACTGTGGCGTTTTATGTTTGTCTATGATCTTTTTTGTCGTGCCCTTAATGGTTTATTCTCTTATTGCTCTGGCTTCTGCCAAGTCATTGGATACCTTCATTGTGGCTTTCTAAGCTATTTTTTTTTTGTATTATATTTACACGAGCATATTTGTGTTTTACTTATATTGCCTATTGATGCTGCCTTGTTGGTTGGAGATTAGATCATGGCGGGGATTTCTTTATTTACACTGTCCTGTTTAATGGGATGACAGTAGGGTAAGTGTGAGGTTTGGTGCACCCTAGAACCGGTTTAAACCCCCAGTGGCCTACTTTGCCACTGACCGTTCCAAGGCGGTAGCCCTATTGTCAACCATTTTGTGTTTGTGATGTTGTTTACTTTTATTATTACTTTTGCCTTCTTGTTTGTCTGTTTGCATGATTGTTTCTGTGTTTTGTGGTTGACTGTCTTCCTTGAATGATACTTTCCCTGTCCGATCTTTTTATATTTCTTTTCAGTGAAAGGGCCCGCTCACTTGATGACCTGTGTCCATTGTAGACACATGCAACAGTAACACGGAGGTCAGAGGGTGCAATCCTTCATGCATTATGGAGCCGAAACACTTTTTAATGGGACTGGAGGTGATCTGGAAGAAATATAGGCGTCATTCCAAATACGAATTAAACCTAATGCTTCAATGTAAATTTACACTAAACTAGACCCATGTTCGGTACGGTTTGAGAATTGTTGATCAAATGGTTTAATCCTGAAAACTAGAGGACTTGACTAGTTTTTGATTCTTTAAAACGCATTAATACTAATTCATATGATGCTTTACGGCGCTTATAATTTGGTGTTTTGTGAACATAGTACTTTATTTGAATTGGATGTGCAACTGATATCAATAAACTAACAGTTATGATTTAGCAAAATAAAAAGCCGAGTTGTCGAGATTTCCAGACCAAACATTTTAATCTTTAAATTACTCAAGTTTTATTACTAGAAGAGTGTTCCTTGTTTTGCCTGCCATATGCTTACATGTATTTCAGCACAAAGACAATCTAACTATAGAATCTGGAAGACAAGGGTTGCACTCCTTCATGAATTATGGAGCAGATTTTTTTAATATTTGAAAAGAGGCATGCCTCTCTAATGGATAATTGATAAGGAAGAACTGTATAACGTGTTATGACATAAGCCAGTATTTTGCCAAGTTACCAGTTACATGAAGGTTAGATTGCAGGTTAACGTTTTATGAAAAATGGCATACCTATGCTAAAATGAAAGTCAGAGTTATTGGACATGTGTAACAACATCTCCTGGGGAAAGATGAAGATGTGTTTGACGTTTCACAAACATAGGTAAAATATTCTTCAAGTTATGACCAAGGTTAGGTTGCATGTTAATGTGTGCCGGACGACAAAGTGATCTCTAAGCGTCTGCCATGCTACGTAATTAGATACAAGAAGGTGTATAACTCTGCATTGAATAACTGATAAGGAAGATATGTATAAAGTTTCATGACCATAGGTCTATATTTTGATAAGTTATGGACTAGGTTAGGTTGAGGTTAAAGTTTTATGAAATGGGGCATAACTCTGCTAAATAAAATTCAGAGTTATTGGACATGTCAGTAGTATTGACAAAGAAGAACTGGGTACATTTATTAATGTAGTGGCCTATATATATCTATATATATATATATACACATGACATGACATTATCATGTCGAGTGTAATGGCAACAGAAATCGACGCGGCAATTCCGATTGCAAACCAAGCTGAACGGATGACAGGTAATTTTGGCCTTCATTTGCATATTTATTACACTAGTGAATTATGATAAATAGGTCATGCAAGTTAGATGATGAAAAATGCTTTTGCAGGTTAAAGGAACACATGACAATCTTGAAGTTTTAACAAGCATTACTCTCGATTTATAATCCAGTATATAATCATGCTTTGAATAACTTTTTGAGTTTCTGTTTTTTCTTCGTTATTCTACCATAGGTTTAAATGTATTATTGGTACACTAGGCTACCGCTAGGATTTCCTTTAGCCTCCTACTCACCTATCATCAAGTCAGAAATATTCAAAGTCAATAAGCTTAATACTATTCTTATAACTAGTGTTTTTTTCACCCGTTTGGGAATGATACCGGTACCCATTCAATTAGGAAAATTCGCGTCATTTTGCCTTAAATTGGGAATAATTCACTATCACACAAAAGCAATTTGGGAATGGTACTGTTTTTCGGTACCACTTATATAAGGAAAAAACACTGATATTAATGATTGAACAAATGCAAGTTATGTAGAAAAACTAACTGGACGCCGCGACTTTTAAAACAATCAATATTGCCGTGGGTCCCTTTCAAGTGTGCCGGACGCCAGACAATGTTTTCTTTCTATTCCTTGGGAACATAACACATACCATCACAACTGGATATTTTAGCGTGATTTTTCATACAATTTGAGGGGAAAATACAGTAAAACATTCATTTTATAAGTATTTTTAATACTATTTATGTACACTAAGGTCAACTAAATGCATTTAAACCTTTTCATACTCAATACTTGTCACTAATACGCTCCTTTTTTCCCCTCTTGCAATTGGGAACATTTTTTTTAAACATACCTCATCATCGACATGTATGGTTGGTTATGCATGGTTATGGTTATGTTCAATAACAATATGTATTTCTTCAACTTCTCAATGGATGTTGTTTTTTATTGACTTTGAGTACGAAAGCAACTCTACTTTCTTTCACATCACTCTCAATGGCACGGATGAAAGTGGTATTTATGCAGGAGGTAAACCGGTGATCCAGGGAATCTTTTTTGGTGTAATAAGCATCATGTCAATCTTCATGTAGATGTTTGATCAAGATAATCCATTGACATTATTTTTCATCACTTGGCTCCATTAGATGCATACTGCAACCATGCAATTTGTGAAAATGGCAGCAACGTGTCTGAAAAATAAAGAAAATGCACTAATTAGGTAAGAGCTACCATCCATTCATCGGACACATGTGGGTATGTCGGCTTTTAACTTTATTCATTTTTTCAAAGTTAAACCCAGATTTCATTAAGTCAGGATAATTCAGATTTTCTTTAATCCCCAATAAAACAAGGAGCCACCAGTGTTTTAAAGGGAAACACGGCAATCTTGAAGTGTTTTTCAAGCATTGAAATTATAGCGTCTGGATTTATTTATCCAGTACCATTTTTGACATTAAAACTGCTTGCATATAATTAAATGATTTTTTTGCGTTTTTACTTTTTCTTCTTATTCTACCGCTATACTGCAGTGTTTCATTATGAATTCAGCCTGAATGATGCCCTAGAACTCACATAAATTAGAACAACGAGTCCCAATGAAAATGAATGGGTTCCGTGACGGTATTGACAACACTATTAATGTTGAAAGATCAAAACAGAAATAAAAGGACTAGAATATAGGCTAGGTCAATTGATTTTGATTTTTCTTATTTTAAATGTTCCTTTTTCTCCTTTAGATTATGTTACCGTGTAGATTAACCTATTTAAGATTTTCTTAAATTCAGTTTTCAGATTTCAAATGATGCATTCCATGAGATGCACATATTTTGAAATGATGGGTCCTCAGAAAAAAGTGTGAGTCAGGGACTCGGGATGCGCAGCAAAATGAAATACTGGTTCTGTATTTATTAGTGATATATTATCAACAGTAAACACGTTTCTTTATAATATTCATGTAATTAACATTAATGATTGAACAAATGCAAGTTATAGAAAAACTAACGGGACGCCGTAAGTTTAAAAAAAGAGAGAAGATTGCCGTTTGTCCCTTTAAGGGTGTCGGTGGTGTTACAGTCAGAGTCAGTAAACAGATGTATATTTTTATTGGCTCTATTGAACCTTACATACAATTAATTTACTGAAATGTTTTACCATTTTCTTTTTTTAAAAATTGGTAAATTAACTTGTGTATGTTGAAGTTCTTTATATATGGGCACTGTCCTAAGTAAAGTATATATTGAGCATAAGCAACTAACTGTCTGGTTTGTATTCAGTGAAATGTGTTACGTGGACACGTGAGAATAGCGAATTAGGTTTTGATTACTACAGTAAAAACTTTTATTTGCCTTGCATCACATAACTTTCCCGTATAGCTCAATTGTAATTTTAGCTTGTGCTTGGAGTTACAATTCCACGAATTGGTACTTTTTTCTACCACTATTGAATTCCATCAAACAAATATTATTTCTATTCAGTAAATATTGAATAATGTTAGTTGTGTAATGTTTGTCAACGTAAGCAACAAGTTACGGCGAATGTAGCTTTAATGTTGCAATATAGTCGACTCGCTCAGTTCAACTTTTCAAGACGAGGTTTGAATGTATTTTAACTAAATATTTTAAAGAATTGGTTCACTTTTTTTTTCCATTTTTTTTTCGGCGTTTATGCGATTTTTAAATGCAGGTAGTGAATGATGAATACAAAAAAGCGTGTTGCAAAGACCATGCCATTCACTACCAGCGTTAAAACTGTACAAATGGCGAATACAACGCCAGTTGATAGTGAATGACAAATTACACGAATACATGTAGCGATTCCGGAATTGCAAATGACACAAACGCCATAGGATTTGCAAAAAAAAAAGCGAATCAATTATTGTTTACTCTAGTTTCTCTTTGCTAATGTATCAAGTTCAACAATAACGAGCCTTGGGAGATTGATAATGATAGAAAATATTGCAAGAGAACTATACCACTACCGTCAGTGTATTTACAGTGGGTGTGTATATCTCTTTGAAAAATAAAGTTTATTTGAAATGAACGCTATTTCTTTTAAAAAAAAAAAGAAGAGATATTACTTGAAATACATGTATGTAAATCAAACGAAAATCATTTTTCTTGAGCAAGGGCCTTTTTACCAGTGTTGGGGAAGGGGCCTTATGGCCTAAATTGGGGAAAAAATCCATGAATGGTGGATGGAATTTCCAGAGGTAAGTTTAAAAAATGGGAAAACTGCATGATTTTAAAAGAAGTTTGGTTGGAGAAGGGGCCTTATACAGGCCGCTGCAAAGAAGGATAAAAAGGCCCTGCTTGAGCAATTCTTCCTAAACATATTATTGTCATCATGATGTGAAATGCTTTTTTTAGCATATAAATAAGACCTGCAAACCAACCTCTATGAAATCCATGTTTTTAGTTTTCCTTCAACCAGTCAACTCGTCCAACCAAGAGTCAGAGCGGATGTCAGATCAGAATATGTATTTGGTTCTGAAGTCATGCAGGCATCATGTCTCCCTATGGAAATAAATGAAACAATGTATAAACACATCTATATATAAAACTATCATCTAAAATTCGAATATTTCTTTAAGGGTTCAATTTAATTTATAATTTACAGTAAGCTTGTTAGAACATAGATTGGCATAAAACATGTTGGCTATGACACCAACTTGTTCGTGTTTATGGTTGGCCTATATATTTTTTCAAGAAATGGAAGGCCATGTAAAATAATAGAATATGGTCGGCCTAATTTTTTTTTCAAGAAATGGGCAGGTCATGTAAAATAAATTAGGTTATGGTCGGCCTAATATTTTTTCTTCAAGAAATGGCAGGCCGTGTAAATAAGTAAACACCTCGCTTATTCTAACCCTATGCCAGGCTGTGGTAACAGGGTGATGCAGAGTCAGAATAAAGCAAATTCAAAAGAAAGGTCAAGTTTGTATGGGGTGAGGGGTGGGCAGGGACAGCTGTTTTGAAATGGTTGTTGTTGTTGTACTATCCATTGGTCACACGTCAAGTTATGAGGTTTGACACTGCCCATCATAGGTATAACCTGTCATAGCCATACCACAGTTAATGTTACTGTGTGGGAGAAAACTTGGTCGTGGCTGGGGTCGGGAGGTAACGAGAAAGAATAGAGGAGAGATTTTGTGCGTGTCCCATTTAAATTATAACCCACGCCCACACAAAAGAGAAGGTTGATCCTCGCAATCATGCAAATTGTCAGGGTTGATATTAAAAATTCACTCAGTTTTAAGTTTATTTCAGGATGTCTTTACCCAATCTCTACCAGAGTCTTTTTTGACTCTGTCAACGTCAAAGAAAGTAGGGCGAACGGTTAGGTCACGTGATTATTCAAAAATGTTATGACGATATTTTTAATACATCATTTTGCGTGATCCGCAAAGATAAAATATAGACCAATATTCAATATTTTACCAAAATCATGTACTTTAGTAGTTAGCAGAGATATATATGAGTGCAAGGAACGAAAACTCTGCGTGGACATTGGTCTTTACCCACCGCAACGTTTGAAAATAAAATTGTGTGAACAACCAATGCCATGGCATTGAAACCTTCATGTGCTTCGCATAAAAAAATAATGAAACAAATTATGCAGAAAAACGAGTTACAATTTACAGCTTAGCTTACTTGTTATTTATCTGCAGGGTTCTACGACAGTCAGACTGTTTCATTCATTACGTAAACACACTGCATTGTAACATCAGGTTCCACGATATGCCCTACAACTCGCCTGTTTCAACTCAACACATTCTATGTATGCATGACGTAATCTGACGCAGAACTTTTACAACTGCTTTCACGCCAGTAACAGAGGCACGCGTAAAATCGATAATGGCAGTCTGAATCGACAGTTGTATAAAAAAGAAAATGGCGGTATTTTGCGATTTTTTCAATGAAATAGTCCGGCACTGTTCACAAAAAAGTATCCCTGTAGCGGAGTATCAAAATGATCAAAAATGCTGAATAATTAGTTCCTGGCGCACCCACAGTTATTGATGAAAGTGAAAGGTTCTGAATCCGCATACCATAGGGTAAACTGAAACAATCAGGCCGAACGAGATAAACTCCGAACATGCAGAAGGCGATGACTATCAAAATGGCCGACATAATGTTGTAAAGATGAATAATTTGGAACTTCGCTGTGTGACGCTTAGAGGTAATATAAATGTGTTTTGTTTTTTTTAATTTCGGAAGCTCTATGGCTCGTTTGTGCTCGTCCGTACTGTTTTCACGACTTTCGTGAAAGTTTGCTTTGTT